>JBBDGP010002976.1:187500-462500 GCA_037952835.1 Lithobates septentrionalis
AAATGCCTGGAATGTAGTGACGCTTTAATATACTAAAATGCTAATTTGCGACGATAGACCAGAAATATATACAGAAGATACTTGGAGGGAGATTGGTTATCACTATTTATATTATACATACAATTTGTTTGTGATTTCTAGCACTTAGAAAGAAAGTCTGAGCTCGCATCGTGTATGAAGTGGACCGATATAGAAGCAGCAAATGTTTGTCTGTATGTGACTTCCAGCACGTAGATTTGGCCATTTTTGGCATGTGAACAATCATTCATTTACATTACAAAATAACAAAGTGGAAAATTAATAGGAAGAAAATAAATGCCATCTTAGATAATATTTCGTTTTATTATATACATATATATATATATATATATATATATATATATATATATATATATATATATATATATATATATATATATATATATATATATATATATATATATATATATATATATTCTTTTTATGTAACAGTCAAAGAGTGTTTGCATTTACCAAAAAAGTCATTTTATTTTTGTTAATTTTCAACACCTGATCAGATGAAAAATAATTTTATATAGAAGTAATTCGTGCTTGTTTTTTTTTACTGTCAATCGGACGAATATGTAGTATTTCCCGTTTAACTGCAATCAATGGTCATGAACACGACACAACTATTTGTAACACAAATCTGTTACGAACTGAGCAAATTAATCTTTGCAAAAAGCGTTATCCTCAGAGCTCTCTGTACATGAATATATACCGTACACACACTATACTATAATGAGTATATACCATACACGGAATATACACACATTATACTACACTGTACATGAGTTTATACCTTACACAGAGTATACACACACACACACACACTATACTTTATTGTAAATTAGTATATACCGTACACGGAGTATACACACGCACACACACACTATACTACACTGTACATGATACTTACACAGAGTATACACACATTATACTACACTGTACATGAGTATATACCGTACACGGAGTATACACACACTATACTACACTATACATGATACCGTACACGGAGTATACACACACTATACTACACTGTACATGAGTATATACCGTACACAGAGTATACACACACTATACTACACTGTACATGAGTATATACCGTACACAGAGTATACACACACTATACTACACTGTACATGAGAATATACCGTACACAGAGTATACACACAATATACTACACTGTAGATGAGTATATACCGTACACAGAATATACACACACTATACTACACTGCACATGAGTATATACCGTACACAGACTATACACACACACTTTACCTTATTGTAAATGATACCGTAGACACATTATACTACACCGTACATGAGTATATACCGTACACAGAGTATACACACACTACACTACTCCATACTACAACCATACTATCCATCTGTACGTTACTAAATGTTATTAACTATTAAAAAACAAAGAATTATTATTTTACTAAAGTCAATATTCCATTATTATAACAGCTGTATTTTCAATCACTTTAATGCAATTGGAAATCAGACTGGCGAGGTGTATCAGAGCACTGACTGTAGAATCTATTGTGCTATTGTGGTGTGTACACACTCCTTTGGTTTGTAGTACACCATGTGCATAGAGTAGAACAGGGGTACACGGGAATTAAAGTACACCCACATTTCTCTATAACACACACTGTACAGGCGGTAGACTAACTGTATACTATGATAGCTATACATGTAGAAATCAATGACTGCACATCAGCAATCAAGTAGAAATTCTGTAATAATCTGTATAATATATGGAGAGGTGTATCAGAGCACTGGCTGAAGGATTTGGATTTGTAGTACACCATGTGCATAGACTAGAACAGGGGTACATGGGAATTTTAAAGTACACCAACATTTTCCCTATAGTACACACTGTACAGGGAGTAGGCTAACTGATAAATAAATATTATATCTGTATATGTAGAAATAAAATTATTTAACATCAACAAACAAATGCAAAACCAACCTGTAATAATCTACATACTATATATTATCTCAGTATTGGCTTACATATCCTTTTTTTTTATGGTGATCCATTAAAATGGATTTTATACAGATTTATAATTGTCGGGATATTTTACACCTGATATATATCAGGAGCTGCGTACACAAATACTACAGGCAGGCAGTTCAGCAGACTGCATTGAGAAATACAGAATTGAGGTTTACCTGCAGTAAGGGAGGTCCAGGCACAAGGTTAAGTTTAGGAATTCCTGAGCGGATCCCCCAGTGATTCCCAGCGATGGCTGTCTGGATCCACATAAGGTAATGAAGAAGATGTGACATCAATCTATCTCCAGCAATCAGTGGACATAGCAGGGAATCCTACATGTGACAGTGGCCTCTGTCCCCACAGCCACTGACCAGATGCTACAAGGAGACGTCTCCCACTAGCTCACATCCCATCTGCACTTGGTGATGGAGAAACCTACTTTTCCCACATGGAGGCTTTGCCAACTGAAACAATGGGCCCTGGCAGACGGGTACATAATTGGCTAGTGTCAGACTGGCATAGAGTCTTCCTTTAAACCTTCCCTTTTTATGTGAAAACAACAGATCAGAAATACAATGGGCTATCTTGATAAAACACCAGAAATCTGCATTTTCTTTATTATAATTCTATATGCTACTAGAATATATATAAAAAAATATAAAGGACAGGATTCTAAAGCAACCAATCATACTTCATCTTTTACTGATCAGGGGGATACAAAATCTGATTCGTGGTTATTAGATACCGAGCTTTGCAGATCATTGTTGCTCTTTTCACTGCTGCAATATAATATATACTGTATAGTACTCTTTATATGCAATAAAATACTATATAAAAGGTATAAAGGTAAGGAGCATAGAGACAGAGTATACAGCACAGTATCCCAAAGCAACCAATCATATTCAGATTAGTGCCCATTGGATACTGAGCTTTGCACATCATTGTTGTTCTTTTCACTGCTGCAGTATAATATATATACTGTATAGTACTCAACATGCAAAAAAAGACAATATGAGATTTATAAAGGTAAGAAGTATACAGATAGAGTATATAGCACAGTATCCCAGAGAAACCAATCCTAATTCATCTTTTACTGATCATTTGCACACAATGGGGGGAGATTTGATAAAACTGGAGCACTCAGAATCAGGTGCAGCTGTGCATGGTAGCCAATCAGCTTCTAGCCTAAGCATTTGTTCAATTAAGCTTTGGCAATAAAACCTGGAAGCTGATTGTTTTCTATGCAGAAGTGAGTCTGATTTTGCACCTTCCAGCTAATGTAAATAACCCCCAAAATCTGTTTAGTGTCTACAGGATACTGAGGTTTGCACATCATTGCTGCTGTTACCACTGCTGCCATATATTCTTGATAAAACACCAGAAATCTTCTTTATTGCAACTCAATATTCTATTTTAACTCAAAAGACCAACATATATAAAGGGTATATAGAAAAGAACATAACAATACTGTATACAGAGCAGTATCCCAAAGCAACTAATCATAATTCATCTTTTATTGCTCAGATTGAATTAGTGGCTATATGAGATTGAGCTTTGCACATGATTGTTCTCATTTGCTGCATATACTCTTGATACAATACCAGAAATCATTACAATGTTATGTTCTACTCTTAATACTCAATATGACAATAAAAAAAGTATAAAGATATGGAGTATTGAGATAGTGTACACAGTGTATTATCCCAGACCAGTGCAGACTGGTTGTTATGACCTACAACCATATTTCATCTTTACTGATCAGATGGAGCTAAAATTTGATTGATGGCTATAGAATATATATATATATATATATATATATATATATATATATATATATATATATATATATATATATTTTTTTTTTTTTTTTTTTTTTTTTTTTTTGCACAATGTTGCTATTTGCACTGCTGCCATAGATTATCGATAAAATGCCAGAAATCTACAATTTCTTTATTACAATTCTATATGATAAAATCTCATTTAAAAAAAGCGTATATAAACGTATAAAGGTAAGAAGTATAAAGATAAAGTATACAGTGCACTATACCAAAGCAACAAAACATAATTAATGTTTTACTGATCAGATGGAGCTAAAAACAGCTTAGTGTCTATAGGATACTGTGTTTATTTACTAAAACTAGAGAGTGCAACATCTGGTGCAGCTGTGCATGGTAGCCAATCAGCTTCTAACTTACTTCAGCATGTTCAATTAAAGTGATTGTAAAGGCAGAAGGGTTTTTATCATTCTATGCATTAAGATAAAAAGCCTTCTGTGTGTAGCAGCAGCCCCCCTCAGCCCGCCTAATACTTTCCTGAGCCCATCTCTATCCAGCGATGTTGCATGAGAGACTTGGCTGATGGGAACTTTCCTCCTAATTGGCTGAGACAGCAGCGGAGCGCCATTGGCTCCTGCTGCTGCCAATCAAAGTCAGTGAGCCAATGAGGAGAGAGAGGGGCGGGCCTAGCCGGGGCTCCATGTCTGAACGGACACACAGAGCTACGGCTTGGCTCGGGTGTCCCCATTGCATCGTCAGGAGGGAGAGGCCACGAGCGCCAAACAGGGACCTGAGAAGGATCCTGGCTGCTCTATGCAAAACCACTGCACAGAGCAGGTAAGTATAACATGTTGGTTATTTTTTAAGAAAAAAAAAAAACAAGATTTTAGTATCAGTTTAAGCTTTGACAACCTGGAAGCTGATTGGTTTCTATGCACAGCTGCACCAGATTTTGCACTCTCCAATTTTAGTAAATCAGCCTGCTTTGCACATCATTGTTGCTATCTGCACTGCTGGCATATTAAATAAAATATAAAGTAGGTTTATAATGACATATTATTAAGGTAAAACAGGAGAACAAATATAAGATTCACATTTGTTCTCTCCTTTCTTTCTAATGATATCACAGCATCATATATGCATTACATAACCTCACACAATGGGGTTGATTTACAAAACTGGAGAATGCAAAATCTGGTGCAGCTGTGCATGGTCGCCTCCTAACTTCAGGTTGTTCAATTAAGCTTTGACAGAAAAACTTGGAATCTGATTGCTTTCTATGCACAGCTGCACCAGATTTTGCACCCTCCAGTTTTAGTAAATCAACCCCCTTGTGCCATTATTATCATAGCAGTGCGGGGAAAAGCTCACCGGTGTTAATTAATTGATGGGAATCACAGCAAAAATGTCTGTTGCAGTTTCCCATGGCAACCAGTCAGTTTTAAAACGTACCATTAAGAAAGGCTAAAATAGTTTTTTTACCTTCAGGTTTTTCAATTTAGCTTTGGTATCATTGGAAATCACAGGCCATGCTTTGCCTTGTAGTTCTCAATAGGAGTCATTTCTTGTGTAATTCTAGATCAACCCTTTTCAATCAGGGCCCCCAGGCACCTTGGGTTTCCCACGTGTGTGGATGTTGCTGCATTATGTAAAACTATTAGAATAGTTTTTACATTTTAGAATGGGGTGCCTCAAGATTGTCCGTCATTTTTAAATTGTGCCCTGACTGATAAAAAGGTTGAGAAATCCTTGTCTAAAACAGTGCGTTCAACAGCCCTGACACAGGGTAACATTAGTGATTCTGAGGGTGCTTGTACACCTATGCACATACAGTATTGTTTGTTTTCAATATACATTACTATTATGTTATTATAGATATTTATATAGCACCAGCAATTTACACAGCGCTACATTCACGCCAGTCCTTGCTCTCAAGAAGCTTACAATCTAAGGTCCCTGTTTCACACACATACAGAAGCTGCCCATACATGATACAAATTTCTTATTCAATTTCCTTTAGATTTACTTTGAACTATGTAGCGCAAGGGCCTGCCTGATTGCATACAAATTGAAAGTATTTAGGTTTGACCGCATATTACTGTATATACTCGAGTATAAGCCGAGCTTTTTCAGCCCATTTTTTAGGCTGAAACACCCCCCCCCCCCTCCTCGGCTTATACTTGTACGTGATAGAGGAACACTGATGCAATGCTGGGAAACTGTATCAGTGTTCTGTCTATCACGGACGAGGAGGAGGCGGGGCTTTGTTACAATGGACGGCCGCCGAATAGACTGCATAACACAGCGGGATACACCCGCTGTTTCAGTAATCAAAGGTATGGCTGCAGATGGGCACAGTGAGGCTACAAATGGGCACAGTGAGGCTGCAAATGGGCACAGTGAGGCTGCAAATGGGTACAGTGAGGCTGAAAATGGGCACAGTAAGGCTACAAATGGGCACAATAGGGCTGCAAATGGGCACAGTGAGGCTACAAATGGGCATGATGAGGCTGCAAATGGGCACAGTGAGGCTGCAAATAAGCACAGTGAGGCTGAAAATGGGCACAGTGAGGCTACAAATGGGCACAATGGGGCTGCAAATGGGCACGGTGAGGCTACAAATGGGCACAATGGGGCTGCAAATGGGCACAGTGAGGATTATATGGGCACAGTGAGGTTGCAAATGGGCACGATAAGGCTGCAAATGGGCACAATGAGGCTGCAAATGGGCAGAGTGAGGCTGCAAATGGGCACAGTGAGGCTGCAGATGGGCCTTGTTTACCCAGTAGCTGCTGCATTTTCCCACTCTAGGCTTATATTTGAGTCAATACATTTTCCCAGTTTCCTGTGGTAAAATTAGGTGCCTCGGCTTATATTCGGGTCGACCTATACCCGAGTATATACGGTATATGGTTTTGGTAAATCTAAAGGAAAATTGTACAAGAAAATGGTATATTCAGCCATACGCATATTAGGGCCAATTTAGAAAGGAGCCAATTAGCCTACTAGCATGTTTGGGGGAGGGTAGTGTCCAGGTTGGAATTTGAACCAAAGACCCAGTGCTACAAGGCAAGACTGCTAACCATTATTATAACATATGCACACTTTTGTGCATTTTGAACACACATGTTTTGTTCATCTATTAACACTGAGAGAAACATACAGAATGGGGATTTTTCCACAGTGCAAGAGCATTTAAAATGCATGATACACGTGTTCTCTGCCGCTTTTTTAATTCCAATGGGCCTGCTTCATGTACAAAAATGCACAAAAATGCACAATAATACATCAAGGCCTTTATTTTTAAACATGTTTATTTGAGACTTATGAATGTAAACCAGCCACATACTGTAGGAATGAATGGGATTTCTACTGCATTTTCATGCAGTTAAGTGTATGTGTTTACTGCAGAAAAACAGACAAGGGCGAATGAGCCCGTAGTTTCCTTCACACCTGTGCAATTTGTCGTGCTTTGGCTGTCGTGAGACAATGCAAGACGAGGAATTCATGATAAATCCAATTATTATCTATGGGATCTGTTCACACCTATGCAACATGATGAAAGGCGCATGAGCGTTGATTTACTAAAGGCATATAAACTGTGCATTTTGCAAGAGCAGTTGCTTCAGAACTTAGTAAATCAGGGGAAGCTTTACTGACTTCCATCGTCCAATCATATGCAAGCAAAAATGCTTTTTTTTTTATTTTTCTTGCATGTAATTGGGCATTTTTTTTGCAAAGTGAAGCTTCAGCTTAACTAAGTTCTGAAGCAACTGTAGTTCCAGAGTGCAACTGCACTTGCAAACTGCACAGTCTATTTGCCTTTAGTAAATAAACCCCATAGACTTCAGCTGGAGGATATGGAAAATGCATGAACAATACGTGAACAATACATGAAGTTGCAAAAAAAAAAACAATGCACGAAAAACACATAAAAAATGCATAAAAAACACAACAAAAATGCATAAAAACACAGGAGTGTACCTGGTCCCATGTCAGAGTCTTTTACCCACTAGGGCCCATACCCAGTTCTGGATTTATACCTTGGGGGGCTCGGGGCACTTCAAGTTGGGGGGCCCTTCAAGATAGAAATTAAATTATATGGACCTTTTTCCAGAAACCCTCCAACTTGGTGCAAGACCAGAAGATATGCAGCATGGTCCCACATTCCTCCTGACATCGCCAGCACAGAGCAGAAGTGCCCGGGAAATACCTATGAAGAAGAGATGAGGGTGTGATACTAGTGAGTAAGGATCTCAAAATTGGTTTCCTGCACTTTTGTGCAGATTGAGGATTTCAAGGTGAATCTAGTTATATTGGTTCGCTGCATCTTTGAAAATGTTCTACCCAAGTCTGATTCCCTTCTAGCCAAAGAGGGCAGTAGGAAGTCCTCAGGTGGTGTGGCCACAGGGCCGATCCTAGGGTCACAGACGCCTGGGTGCAGAAATATTTCTGGCGCCCCCACGTGGGCGTGGTCATCTTACCGACTCCTCCCCTTTACAAATGTTACTATGGCAACGACTCAAACACAGAGATGCTCCCCTTAGTGCCGGTTCACACAGGGGCGACTTGTCAGGCGACCTAGTCGCCTGACAAGTCGCCTCCCGTTCTGTACAATGGAACCGTTCTATTAGGAGCGACGCAAGTCGCTCCGACTTAGAAAAAGGTTCCTGTACTTATTTGGGGCGACTTGAGGCGACTTGCATAGACTTCTATACAGAAGTCGTTTTGCAAGTCGCCATGGATGTCGTGTGCAGGTCGCCTCGGTGAGGCGACCTGCAAGTCGTGCCGCCCCTGTGTGAACCGGGGCTAAGTCTTCATTACCCTAGGATCTTCCCATGATCTTTTAACAATAAAGAAAATACAGGAATTGTACACTAATGAGACCTGGAGAGGAGTCTCTCTGATGCACACAGAGAGGGCTGTTTGTTAGAAAGAGCCCCCAGACATAATACAAGAGACGGTCAGAGACTGCAATCATAGTACAGGAGATGGTCAGAGACTGCAGACATGTTACAAGAGATGGTCAGAGACTGAGGACACGATACAGGAGATGATCAGAGACTGCAGACATGTTAAAAGAGATGGTCAGAGACTGCAGACATGGAACAGGAGATGGTCAGAGACTGCAGACATAATACAGGAGATGGTCAGAGAATGCAGACATACTACAGGAGATGGTCAGAGACTGGAGATATAATACAGGAGATGGTCAGAGACTGCAGACATACTACAGGAGACAGTCAGAGAATGCAGACATGATACAGGAGATGATCAGAGACTGCAGACATGATAAAAGAGCTGGTCAGAGACTGCAGACATAGTACAGGAGATGGTCAGAGACTGCAGTTCCTATGGACGTTAGTAGATAATGGCCGATCGGCCCTCTCACCTGACCCAGCGATATAGCAACAACGGTTCCTCTGATCAGGAGTCAGCTCACTCTGAATTGCCCGTGGCGAGTCCGCTGAGTAGCACCCAGATCTGTATTCCTGTAATGACTCCATTCCTTTCTCCGCCAGGGATGGCGCCAGGCTGTGTGGCTTTCCCTCTGGTGGCGCAGGGCAGCGGGGTTCTCTCTCTGATGGTGTTCCCTCAGCACTGTCCTCTCCCTCTGAAGTCCTGGGTGTACTTCCCTGAAAGCTTTCCCGGACTCCTGGCTCTCTCTCTCCCATTCAGCTGAGCATGCTGTGTGGGCTGCAGTTTCCGTGTTATAGTGGGGCTGCCAGTCCTCGGGACTACATGTCCCACAATCCTCCTCTTTGCTCCTTTTTTTTTTTCTTCCCTGGCCAATATGAAGGCGGGGGAAGAAACATAGTGCACCGCTCACTAGTACAGCAGCGTGCGCGCGAAGAGGAGAGGGGTGTCACCTGGTGCGGTAAAACATGGTATCACCCCCCTCCACCAACTATAGTCGCCCCTCAGTACAGATCCCCCTCCACTAAGTATAGACCCCCCTCCGTCAGTGCAGACCCCCCACTAAATATAAACCCCTCCCCCAGTATAGACCCCCCATCAGTATAGACCCCCCAGGACAAAACACCCCCCTCTATCAGTATAGACTCCCCTCAGGACAAACCAAACACCCCTCCATTAGTACAGACCCCCTCAGGACAACCACCCCCCTCCATTAGTGCAGACCCCCCTCAGGACAAACCACCCCCCTCCATTAGTACAAAACCACCCCCCCTCCATTAGTACAGACCCCCCCCGGACAAACCACCCCCCCCTCCATTAGTACAGACCCCCAGGACAAACCACCCCCTCCATTAGTACAGACCCCCTGGGACAAACCACCCCCCCTCCATTAGTACAGACCCCCCTGGACAAACCACCCCCATCCATTAGTACAGACCCCCAGGAAAAACCACCCCCCTTCATTAGTACAGACCCCCCAGAACAAACCACCCCCCCTCCATTAGTACAGACCCCCCCGGACAAACCACCCCGCCTCCATTAGTACAGACCCCCAGGACAAACCACCCTCTCCATTAGTACAGACCCCCCCAAGACAAACCACCCCCCCTCCATTAGTATAGACCCCCCAGGACAACCCCCCTTCATTAGTATAGACCCCCCAGGACAACCCCCCTTCATTAGAATAGACCCCCCCCAAGACAAACCACCCCCCCTCCATTAGTACAGACCCCCAGGACAAACCACACCCTCCATTAGTACAGACCCCCGGGACAAACCACCCCCCTCCATTAGTACAGACCCCCCAAGACAAACCACCCCCCCTCCATTAGTATAGACCCCCCAGGACAACCCCCCTTCATTAGTATAGACCCCCCAGGACAACCCCCCCTTCATTAGAATAGACCCCCCCAAGACAAACCAGCCCCCCATCCATTAGTATAGACCCCCCAGGACAACCCCCCCTTCATTTTTTTTTTTTTACAAGAAAAACCCCCCCTTCATTAGTATAGACCCCCCCAGGACAACCCCCCCTTCATTAGAATAGACCCCCCAGGACAACCCCCCCTTCATTAGTATAGACCCCCCCAGGACAACCCCCCCTTCATTAGAATAGAACCCCCAGGACAAACCCCCCCTTCATTAGTATAGACCCCCCAGGACAACCCCCCCTTCATTAGTATATACCCCCCCAGGACAACCCCCCTTCATTAGTATATACCCCCCAGGACAACCCCCTCTTCATTAGTATAGACCCCCCCAGGACAACCCCCCCTTCATTAGAATAGACCCCCCCAGGACAACCCCCCCCCTTCATTGGTATAGACCCCCCCAGGACAACCCCCCCTTCATTAGTATATACCCCCCCAGGACAACCCCCGCTTCATTAGTATATACCCCCCAGGACAAACCCCCCTCCATTAGTATAGACCGCTGACAAAGCAGCCTCCCCTCCATTGAGCTAATTAAAAAACACCCGGGCGGCGCGGCTGTCCTCCCCTCTCCAGCTGCCGCCCGGGTGGAGAACTGAGCGTGTCAGGCTTGGGCAGCAGGCGGGAGTTACACAGGAGGAGGAGAGGTGGAAAACGTCGGGAACGGACCGCCCCCCCCCCCCGTGACGTCACTGCGCGGCTGGTCTCTCTGCACACAGAGACACAGCCGCTACGATCTGTGGCTCGTTCCGCTCTCCTCCTCTGACAGGAGGAGGGAGGGGGGATGGCTGGGCTTAGGCAAGAGACACAGCGACGGCGGCGGCTGCGGTGACCGGCGGAAAGAGCCGCCGACATGGAGAAGAGGAGGAGGGAGGGGAGCACTCTGGCGCTTCAGCGCCCCCACCTCTGTGGCGCCCGGGTGCACTGCACCCGGTGCACCCCGGCCAGGACCGGCCCTGTGTGGCCAGAAGGGTGTACATTATCGAAAGTGTGTGGGGAAGCGGGTCACTTGCTGAGCAGTGCTCTTCAAGCGTAGTCAATATGCAGCAAAAATTACTAGGGGCAGGTAGAGACTGTAAAAAAATTGCATATTTACAATGCTTTCCAGAAATCTAGGTGAAAAGGGCCGTTCCAGTCTATCAGAGCCTGCAATGAAATCCAGGCAAGATATTTAATTATATCGGAAATAAAAAAAGTGAAATGAGTGATAAACCCTACCCTTGTCCCAAACTTGACCAACCTCTTAATTTAAAAAAATTGTAAAGATTGCTAACAACGTTTTACCCTAGTCAAGATTGCGGAGTGTTGGATTTGCCCTTGACCCAATCAGGGTCAAGTGGGGGAGTGAGCTTCTCTTTTATATTTCTCACTGCGATAAATCAATGCTGGTCATTAACTTCACTCCCATACCATGGGGTCAGGGCTGTTGCCTGGCACTTTCCAACATTTTTTGAACATCCCCGTTGTCCCACCCGCTTGTCTCTTGTAAACTAGACAATAAATCCCGCTGCACAGTCATGTTAAAACAAACATTTGGAATAGTAAAATTTGAAGTTGAAATATAAAACATCTGCAGGAAGCCCTCATACCTTTCTTTGCCTCTGAAGTCAGGCTTAACTGCTCTGTATCTTGACCCTCACACAAACTTTACTATTTTTTTTGTTAATAATAAAACAAATTTTATAATTATTACCGGTACATTTTTTTTAATAAAGAAAGCCTATGGCCTTCTCTAGCAGGGGAGCCCGGGCAATTGTCCCTTTTGCCCCCTTATAAATCCTGCACTGCCCATACCCTTACGAAATATTTCAGTTCATGATTTGTACTAAGAGGTATTTCTGGCAAACCTTTAGTATCCAGCGATGAGTCTAGTGACTGCTTACATTTGTAGCAATGCTCTAACCATCACTTCCAAGAGTACAATAGACATCAATTATCTGAACATGACACCGAATGAGTGGATAATTCAAGTACAAACAATGAAACAGGAGCAAGAAGACAACAAGTAGAGGAAAAAACAGAAATCTCCTATTTGCGTGTTTTATTTCTTCCTCTCTATCATACAGCTCTTTATTTTATGACTGGTAAACAATATCTTTTCTGCTTCCCTCCACCTGTATAATACAGTAGATGTATAACATATAAATTACAGTTTTTTTGTCAAGTCAACCGGAGGAAATTTGCTAATGGATGTACATTTTACACCAACTTCAATGAAGGTAAGAGAACAGAGAATAATGAAAAATGGAGTTTTAAAAATAAATATCTGGAGACGATTTATTAGAATGAAAAAAGCCTTAGTTAGTCTTAGTTACCAAGACTGTTGTACATAAAGACATCACAGCTCACTTTGATGACGTCATTGTGTACAATGCATTTCACATAGAGATTACTAGATCTTATTTGACAAGGAATCACTTGGTCCACTAGAAGCATGGACATACCGAATTTATCGGCGTATAACACGAACTTTTCCCCCCGATAGTGTACCTTGGAGGGGAAAGAGGGGGACGAGCCCCGCCAAGCCGTCTGGCCGTCATCTCCTGTATAATCATCTCTCACTCGGCTCTGACGTTACACACACAGTCCCGCCTCCGCCACCGGCATTGGACCAGTGTTCTGTCAATCACAGGAGCTGGTCCAATGCTGATGGCGGAGGTGGGACTGTGTATGTGACTGACGACTGAGAGCCGAGTAAACAGGAGATGACAGCTTGGTGATTTCCTGCATGAGAGATGGTGAGGCTGCAGATGGGCATCAGGCTGCATTGATGGGAGATGGGCGCAGATCAGGCTGCAGATGGGCGCACATTAGGCTGCTTTAAGTCTGCAGATGGGCACATATCAGGCTGCATTAAGGCTGCAGATGGGCACATATCAGGCTGCATTAAGGCTGCAGATGGGCACAGATCAGGCTGCATTAAGGCTGCAGATGGGCACAGATCAGGCTGCATTGAGGCTGCAGATGGGCACAGATCAGGCTGCATTGAGGCTGCAGATGGGCACAGATCAGGCTGCATTGAGGCTGCAGATGGGCACAGATCAGGCTGCATTGAGGCTGCAGATGGGCACAGATCAGGCTGCATTGAGGCTGCAGATGGGCACATATCAGGCTGCATTGAGGCTGCAGATGGGCACATATCAGGCTGCATTGAGGCTGCAGATGGGCACAGATCAGGCTGCACTGATGGGCACTGACCATTATTGTGCTTCAAAGTGGTTTATTTTGAAAAAAAAAGTTTTTTTCCTGAAACTTCCCTCTTAAATTGAAGGTGCGTGTTATACGCCTGTGCATGTTATACGCCGATAATTATGGTATTTACAAATCAGAGTTGTCTGACCTCTGTCCACTATAAGAACCTATAACCCCCAAGCACCACGTATCCCTAACATATATCTTCATCCTAACATTTACCTCTAGCTCCCCCCTAACCTTAAAGCCCACATCTAGCCTTGTTTTTTTAAAGGGGCTCCATGCCATATCAAGTTAAAAACATATCCAGTACTGACCCTCTTCCTAGTAAAGTAGAACTATAATGTATTTGACCATCATAAGTCAAAAATACTATTTCATTGATTTTTAATATTCAAAACCAACTCCCCAATCCATCCAGGCCTCCATGCTTTATTTTGTGGAGAAATCACTTTTAAAAACACCCCCTAGCATTTCTGTCTGTGGCCATCTTGCATATAAGCAGATGATTTATGTAGCAGTTATTTCATGGAATACATCTGCCCTTAGTTTGGGGATGCAGGCAGGAGGATATGCTTAGCTGGCAAAGTCCCTCCTCCCATGAAGACTCTGCTGGGGAGATTTCTTCACACTTCCTGTCCCTGTGACCATTGACAATGGAGCAAGAAGTGTGGAAATCTCAAATTAAATGCAGGCAGCAATAAAAAGGTCACAAGGAGGTTCTAATGCCAATGCCTCCTGTTTTTCTAAGATTTTTATTCTTCATTTTTCATTAATGTGTTTTTCCCTATTGGACAGATCTTCTGCCTAGTGGCCCCTGTCATTGCGACAGGAAGTGAGAACAATCCTCCCCAACAGTAGGGATGAAGTGATGTCAGCATTAAAGTCTCTGCCCCAATGCGCTGTGGTTGAAGGAAATAAAATCAAGTCATCTATGGGCTGCTTAAGTCACAATTCCCCACTACCCCTGCTGTTCTGAAGGCCATCTCTGACTTGACATGTGCAGCATGTTACCTAGTCCATATATGGCCACCTTCAGCTAGTGGTACATTCTTGACACCCAGTAGTCCATGGATATATGATCACTTGTAACCATTTTAGTTAAAGCCATACCTGCCAGTGTTTGCTTGAACAGGGCAGGGGCAGCCTTACAAGGACAAAAATTAAACATTATCTTGCAAGAAACCCTTTCTGGTTTTGTATAAGGTGCAAGATAGTGTTGAGGCCTAGGACTTCCTTCTTACCTAAGATAGTACCCAGTTTGCATTGTGTCTGTGTTTGCTTGACCAAGGCAGGGACAGCCTTACAAGAAAAAAAAAAACAATTACATTTTTAAACAATACAGTACCCAAACATTTTGGAAATAGTAAAATGTTCAAAAAAAAATTGTATAGGGCTTGTTAAGCCTCGTACACACGATCTGATTGTTTACCAACAAAACCGTGTACAAGTCCATCAAGTCTTGTGTCTTTTTTCAACCTCACCTACTATGTAACTATGTAACTATGTAACTATGTAACTATGTGTACTTTTGTCCGAAGGGCGTTGGCCCAAACTTGCCTTGCATACACACGGCCACACAATTGTTGGCCAACAATCATGAACGTAGTGACGTACTACGTTGTTTTTCAGCTCTTTAGCGCCACCCTGTGGGCTCCTTCTGCTAATTTCGTGTTAGTAGAAGTTTGGTGAGTGTTGATTCGTGCTTTTCATTTCGCACTTTTCAGTTCACACTTTTCAGTTCGCACTTTTAAGTTCGCGTTTTTCATTTCGTGCTTTTCAGTTCGTTTCTGAAAGGCCGTTCGTCAACCAGACATGTTGCGGAATCGGAGGAGATAACGTTTTACTTATTATTGGCCTTGGAGTTATTGCTTTGACTTTTTTTTTTTTGGTTGAATAATGATTTGATTTGGTATATTTTCTATATTTTTGGATGCATGGAATGCACCTTTTGGTTAAGCTCTATTGGCAGATAGCATGTCTAATTGTATTTGTTTTCTTTTTTTAATGCACAATAAAATAAATGTGGAGAATAATACTTGGCTATGTGTTTTACTTCAAATGACAGTTTGGGAGTAGGCACTTACAAAAAAATTCAATGTAAAATTGACAAGGGACACCAACATAGTTGTATCTTTGATCTTAAAAACTACAGGATAATGGTGTTGTGGTAACTTGCCCAGATAAAAAAAAGAAAAAAAAAACATAATAATATTATTCTTGATATCACTAGAAAAAAAAAGCCTTTGAAAATTCGTTTGCAAGAACTCCATCAGTATCACCAGCAAAGCAGCTTCATTATTATCCCATTAAAGAAGAAGAGAATTGTGCGCTGCATTTCGAGATTTCATAATTTGCCACGTCACGAATGTTAATTCTCCATTACAAACGCTAGTTTACAAGACCGTACGCTTCTGGTTCATCCTTGCTTCCGAGCATACGTGATTATTTAATCACAAAATATATGTATAGTGCATACTACAAAAAAGATTTGCTGTGTGCCACTAAAGTGTTCGGGTTTGGCTTAAAGAAATTGTGGCAAAATTATCCCAGACAGCAGGAAGGGGGCCCACTGCAGAACATGTGAAAGGGTCCTTCTTCGGGACTGTAATGAAGGGCCCCAGGCTCAGAGGTAAGGAGGGGGTCGGGGGGGGGGGGGGCTCATGGTTTCTTGCACCTGGGCCCTGAAGGTTCTAGTTATACCTCTGTCCTGATGTTATCAGAACCAGATTAGAGCCCATAGACCTGTTTATTACATGAGGATGCCGTGGGATAGGCCATCATCATATTGTGGGGAGCACCATCTGCCATGGGAGCAGAAGATCAGGTAAGTAAAATGGTTTCTACTCTCCCCTAGACAAAACAAGCCCCACTCAGGGATCAACACAGCTCCACTGCAAGGGATCTTTTTTTTTATGCGGAGTTGAGCTTTCAGCTGCCTGTGGAGGATGCCAAGTCAGCAGGTGACCATACTGGCCGGACAGACTGAGTCTGTGGAGGTATGTCAAGGCATAAAGCAGAATCAGAAACAGAACAATGAATCTAAGTAAAGCTTCGTACACACGATCGGATTTTCTGCAGACAAAACCTCGGACTTTTGTCAGAAGGCGTGTGCCTAGATTTTGTCTTGCATACAAAAGGCAAGGAATTGTTGGCCAACAAACACAAACGTACTGATGTACTACGTGGTTTTTCAGCTCTTTAGCGCCACCCTTTGGGCTCCTTCTGCTAATTTCATGTTAGTAAAAGTTTGGTGAGTGTTGATTCGCGCTTTTCATTTTGCGCTTTTCATTTCGTGCTTTTCATTTCACGCTTTTCAGTTTGGGCTTTTCAGTTTGCGCTTTTCATTTCGTGCTTTTCAGTTCATTTCTGAACGGCCGTTCGTCAACCAGACATGTTGCGGAATCAGAGGAGATAACGTGTTATTTATTATTGGGCTTAGAGTTATTGCTTTGACCCAAGTCCAGTCCAGGAACAGGAGGAGGAGGAGTTCTTGGACCAAAAATTGGTTGCTTTATTAATCGTGACCAATTATATCATATGCCTTTGCTGCGGGAGCTCCAGGAGAATAATCCAGATGATTTTTGGAATTATCTCCAGATGACGGACCCCTGCTTTCACCAACTCTTGGCATTGTTGACCCCCTATATTAAGAAGCAGGACACATGCATGAGGCATTTATTTTATTTTTTGGTTAAATAATAATGATTTGATTTGGTATATTTTCTATATTTTTTGGATGCATAGAATGCATTTTTTTGGTTAAGTTCTATTGGCAGATAACATGTCTAGTTTTATTTGTTTTCTTTTTTTAATGCACAATAAAAAAAATGTGTAGAATAATATTTGGCTATGTGTTTTACTTCAAATTACAGTTTGGGAGTAGGCAGTTACATTTAAAAAAATAAAATGTAAAATTGACAAGGGACACCAACATAGTTGTATCTTTGATCTTAAAAACTACAGGATAATGGTGTTGTGGTAACTTGCCCAAATTAAAAAAAAAAAAAGCATAATAATATTATTCTTGATATCACTAGAAAAAAAAGCCTTTGAAAATGTGTTTGCAATAACTCGATCAGTATCACCAGCAAAGCAGCTTCATTATTATCCTATTAAAGAAGAATTGTGCGCTGCATTTCGAGATTTCATAATTTGTCACGTCCCGAATGTCAATTCTCCATTACGAACGCTAGTTTACAAGACCGACCGCTTCTGGCTCGTCCTTGCTTCCGAGCATGCGTGTTTGTACTTTGGGCTTTTGTCCGACGGACTTGTGTACACACGCTCGGAAAAACTGACAACAGACTTTTGTCTGCTAATTTTTAAAACCTGCCATCCAACATTTGTCCGTGGAAAATCTGACAACAATTGTCTGATGGAGTGTACAAACGGTCAGATTTTCCACCAACAGCCTGTCATCACACATTTCCCATTGGAAAATGCGATCGTGGCTACGAGGCATTAGGCTCTGCTGCAGCTTTATGGCAGATTACAAATGGATGAGTGGTAGGTATGTTTTGCAGATTTTTATTCTGTCAGTCCAGTAACATATAATTATGAGATGATTTTGGTGAACATAGCATTCCTTTGAACAAGGCATGACAGTCATAATACTTCATCACTGTGGGATCTTGCCATCACTACTTAAAGTAACAATGTATAGTATATCTCAAAAACAAAATTGTGTTTTCCAATTAGCAACCAACCAGCCCCTTCATTTTATTCTATATTTTGCCCTGCCAGCAAGAAAGGAAGAAATTAACGGGTTGCTAAGCGTAAAAAATATTCCTCTTCACCCAAGCGATGACTGTATTACTCTGGTGGCATAACTTCACTAATATGGGATCACTTTGGTAGCATACGCAACCAAGAAACTTTTATATTTTTTTTTATCTACTTTTCCACCTCAACTGACAGCACAAAATTATTGATTGAATTTCTGGTGTCTGGTAAACACAAGTAATGCCATCTTTGAGTAACGTATTCGCTAAATTGAATCCAGTTCTTGGATATAAATGTGTTGGTATAACTCGGTGTCACATTACCCTTTCTGATCATTCCCATGAGTTTCAAGTATAATTGCCTTTTTTGCTAAGAGATTGTATAGAATACAGCTGAGAAATAACAATGTCAGATGAACAAAATTTTCAGCTTCCCAAGTGCACCATGAGTGAATTGATCGTGTAAAATGTAAAGAAGTAATAGCAGAAAAAAAACATGCTTTTTTTTAGGCATTTGTGTGATAAAAATGATACAGTGCACTGTGTTACAATTTATCTTTGTATGTATCATTTTCATGTTTATTTTTTCTTGAAGAGAAACCTGTCCTTCAAAGATCTTCATAGGCTTACCTATTTACAAGTAGGCCCCTTTCACAGGGGAGTTCTGATCAGGTCCCCGTGTCAGTGGACCTGATTGTAAGGTCCATTCACTTCTATGGACAGGCGGGTGTAAACAGACTTTTGTCCTTTCACACCCGCCTACCTCCAGGTCCAATCAGGCCAGTTAAAAAAAATGGGAGAAGACTGCTTCCATTTAGATGCAATAACTCTTCTAAGCAGTGGCGGCTGGTGCTGATCCGCATGCCCCCTACGGCGGGGCTCCCCTGGACTGTCTGACATTGCAGCTTCTGTCTTCACCCGGTCTTTCCTGGGTTCTGAATGGCCAGAAGCCGATTCTCTAGCATTGCAGGGTGGGAGGGCTCAGCTCTGAGCCCCGAGCACAGTATAAAACTGGCCAATTGGGGCCTCGGGATGTGGTCAAGTGTCTTTGAGGGGGTGACGGACCTGGTAGAAACCTATTGGTCTGGCACCCCACACAATGCATGGCCATTCAGATGGTGCCAGCCGGGGGGGGGGGGCGGCGGCGCTGTGGGCTGGGGGGACGGCACCCCTGCGCCCCTTGTGGACCAGCTGCCACTGCTTCTAATCTTAATGGTGCTGCTCCAAGCCGAGGTGTAAAGCCCTGCTGGTGCTCAGGATGTTAGGGATGTCAGCATGGAATATGGCTACTTAAAACTGTACCACATCAATGTCCACCCTGGCTGGGGAATCCTGCATGACTAAGGGGTATATGGACCTTTTTATTGGATCAAGTTGGTGTACGTGTAAGTTGAAAGTGAGTTTATACTCCTTTCCCCCACAGTAACGACTAATAGTTGAATTATGTGGAGCATTATAGTCTCATCTATTTTGATTTTTCTAGTTTTTTTGGAAGACAATGTATTTAGAGGGTCTTGGAGTAACTAGTGTGTTTCTATCTGCCCTCCCTGGGACTCACCACCATCCTCCGCCGGTTCTATGCCAATCCCTATATTCCTGGGGTAATATGTAAGTCACACATGCGTGTCTCTTTGTATGTGCATACAGCAATTTGTAACAATGACATATGAATTTGATTGCTTTACTTTTGATTGTTGAAAATATTATTTTGTATTGATTGTGTGTAAATTTTCTCAGTTAGACTACTCACCCCTACATCCAAGAGCCTGAGGAAGCAGCTAAAGCAAAACACGTCAACCTCTCTTCTCTTGGTTAATCGTTCTGGGGTTCAAACAACAATTAAGTAGTATATATGTGTGATGTTGGTCCTCCAATACACAGGGGACCAAAAAAAAAAACTTGCTATTTTTCTTTTAAATATGTGATTTTAATTTTAATTTACCTTGGTAGAAACTTTTTATATTCATTGAATTGTTTGTCCCATTTGTACCAATAAAGTCCGATCACAAAATTTGTGCTTTAGCTATTAGAATAGCAGAAAAAAAACGCTGTTTGCCTGCCCCGATCCTGGTTGTGATGTGTATATGTAATAGCTTCGGTCAGCACTGCTCCGCAAAACCCTGATGCATTTTGCCCCGCCTATGGAGGCTTAATCATAAGAGGTACCTCTACGATTAAGCCCCCAATGGGCGGGGCCAAACACGCCAGAGTGCATGGTTTGCAGAGCAGTGCTGACTGAGGCTACAACATATACACATCATAACCAGGATCGGTTCAGGCGAGTGGCGATTCTTTTGCTTTAATCTAGTTTTCATTTAGGTGGCGTGGATCAGAGGTAGCCTGGTGTAAGTGGACAGGTGGTATACTCACCTAGATGATTGTAGTACTGATCCTAGTTTCACCTGTCCCCCATTGGCTCTACCCTGAGAATTAAGCAATCAAACACTGCTGATTGCTCAGTTCTCCCTCTCCACTCCGAGCAGAGAGCGGTGACTATCAGTCACCGCACTCTGCTCTGCCCCTCCAGTGCTCACTAGAATGCTGGGCTGTGGAGGGGGCAGGGTGAGCTGGCTCAGGCTCTCAGTGGCATGTTGAGAGGCTGAACCAGCTGCCGGAAAGGCATCTGGGTGAATCCCAGCTGTAAAGTCAGTATCTATCCTGAGCCTGGACCGGCTGAGTGACGTCAGCCAACAGAGGGCTTTACTTCTATACTTCTCTTTTAAAACAAGCAGTGAGGAGGCATCAAATTGCTTCCTCACAGCTTGTCAAATGCCTCTGAATCACTTTAAATAAGCGCAGCAATTTAGCCGCACATCAAAACTTAACATCACAGGTATGAAAACAGCAGGCAAAGGAAAAGCCAGGCTGACCAATCAGCAATAATTTCCCATGGTTGTTCCTGTTCTAACTTGATGGATAGAAATGAGATTGCTTTTTGTGAATGGCCTCACATTAAGGTAGGCCGATGCATAGGGTGGACCAAAGTGTAAAATGCAGTGTGTCCCAAGAAAAAAACATCTTACACATGCCAGATCAGTGCAGATGGCTTCTGATTGGATGATTAGTGCACTGCGCCTTGTGCTGACCTCCATGCTTGTCTTCGTTTAGTAGGACCTCTTGGCTCTGTGCTCTGAGTCTTCAAATAAGCAAAGTAGAACATATTAAAGGACCACTAAAACTAAAACATAATTTATCATTCATGAATTAACTGAAATAAGTGTTAAGATTCCCTGAAGGCATGTTTTATTAAGGATTCTTTGTGTTATACTTGAGATTTCAGCAAGCTTATTTAATACGGCATCTCAAGGAATATGGATATTTAAAGTACTGTAACCCACAGCAACTGGGCATATTTAAAAGGTAGGTGCACTTTCAAATTTAAATTCTTCAAAAGGAGACCCCTTTGCCCTCTTCTTCTGATAAGTTAATATATACAGTGGGGAAAATAATTATTTGATCCCCTGAAGATTTTGTAAGTTTGCACACTTACAAAGTAATGAAGAGTCTATAATAGTTATCATAGGAGCATTTTAAATGATAGAGACAGAATATCAACCAAAAATCCAGAAAAAACGCATGATACAAATGTTATAAATTGAGTGGCAGTTCAGTGAGTAAAATAAGTATTTGATCCCCCAACATGACTTAGTACTTAGTGGAGAAACCCTTGTTGGCAAGAACAGAGGTAAGATGTTTCTTATAGTTGGCGATCAGGTTTGCACACATCTCAGGAGGGATTTTTAGTCCACACTTCTTTACAGATCTTTTGTAAATCCTTAAGGTTTTTTCCTTTCCATAGGATTAAGGTCTGGAGATTAGATAGGCCACTCCATGACCTTGTAAAAAATGTGTCACCGGCGCCCAATACAAAATGCTACAATACGAAATTCAAACTTACATAAATTGTGCAATTAATAAAACAAACCCCTGGTTGCTGCTGTCAAAAAACATTCCTTCAGCTTGTGAAAAAAATGTGTAAATATGTGCATAACTAGTGTTGACTGCGCTACCATCTACATCAATCTACTTATACATTAATATATACTATTAATATCACCACTTAAATTTATCACTCTATGAATCATATAAAAAATAAAAATAGAAATGAAATAGTATACAGTCCGGTTTAGACACACTTTGTGCTGATAAAAAATGTGGGTCCCTATAGGGGTATCGAACGGCTGTTGTGTCAATAAAGTGCTCTGTTTTCTCCTTGTTACTTAAAGTGCTTTTCAGTGCCAACACCAACACCGCTTAAAAAATGGCCACTCACCAGATACAAATACATACAAGCCCTCGGTTCATTAAGGGATAACCAATCCACTTAGAGCTGTCACCGATGCTGTTCAATCCGTCCTCATAAGAAAAAAATGGCATACATAGTGCAATATGCTAAAACCATTTATTGAAAATTATGTATAAAAACAAAGGCTATACAACTCACATGCTGCCGGTGCCCATGTGCCGGAACCAAGCTAACCCAGCAGTTTGTACGGATGGCAAAAGGTCGCCGTCTATCTCCTTCGCCGGCGTGCGCAACACTCCTCGTTCCCGCTCGTGTTTCCGGCTTGCGGACCAAGCCTCGCTTTCGTCTGACGGGGATGATGTTGTGGCGTCACGTGTGGTTACCCAGCAGCCTCCGGAGGACGGATTGAACAGCATCGGTGACAGCTCTAAGTGGATTGGTTACCCCTTAATGAACTGAGGGCTTGTATGTTTTTGTATCTGGTGAGTGGCCATTTTTTAAGCGGTGTTGGTGTTGGCACTGAACAGCACTTTAAGTAACAAGGAGAAAACAGAGCACTTTATTGACACAACGGCAGTCGATACCCCTATAGGGACCCACGTTTTTTATCAGCACAAAGTGTATCTAAACCGGACTGTATACTATTTCATTTTTATTTTTATTTTTTATATGATTCATAGAGTGATAAATTTAAGTGGTGATATTAATAGTATATATTAATGTATAAGTAGATTGATGTAGATGGTAGCGCAGTCAACACTAGTTATGCACACTCCATGACCTTAAAGTGCTTCTTTTTTAGCCACTCCTTTGTTGCCTTGGCAGAATGTTTTGGGCCCCTGTCATGTTGGAAGATCCATCCATGACCCATCTTCAGTGTTCTGGCTGAGGGAAGAAGGTCCTCATCCAAGATTTTACAATACATGGCCCCATCCATTGGCTCTGCAATGTGGCAAAGTTGGCCTGTACCTTTAGCAGAGAAACAGCCCCAAAGCAGAATGTTTCCACCTCCGTGCTTGACTGTAGGGATGTTGTTCTTAGGGTCATAGTCAGCAATTTTCTTCCTCCAAACACGGCGAGTCAAGTTAATGCCAAAGAGCTGAACTTTGGTCTCATCTGACCACAGCACTTTCTCCCAATCCTTCTCTGAATCATTTAGATGTTCATTGGCAAACTTCAGATGGGCCTGTACATGTGCCTACTTGTGCCGTGTTTGGAGGAAGGAAAATGCTGACTATGACCCTAAGAACACCATCCCTACAGTCAAGCAGGGAGGTGGAAACATTATGCTTTGAGGCTGTTTCTCTGCTAAAGGTACAGGCCGACTTTGCTGCATTGAGGGGCCACAAGATTGGGTCGTGTATTGTAAAATCTTACATTCTTCCCTCAGCCAGAACACTGAAGATGGGTCGTGGATGGGTCTTCCAGCATGACAATGACCCAAAACATACCGCCAAGGCAACAAAGGAATGGCTCAAGAAGAAGTACATTAAGGTCATGGAGTGGCCTAGCCAGTCTCCAGACCTTAGTCCTAGAGAAAATGTATGGAGGGAGCTGAAACTTCAAGTTGCCAAGCCACAGCCAAGAAACCTTAAGGATTTAGAGAAGATCTGTAAAGAAGAGTGGACCAAAATCCCTCCTGAGATGTGTGCAAACCTGGTAACCAACTGCAAGAAACGCTTTACCTCTGTGCTTGCCAAGAAGGGTTTCTCCACCAAGTACTAAGTCATGTTTTTCTTGGGGATCAAATACTTATTTTACTCACTGAACTGCAACTCAATTTATAACATTTGTATCATGTGTTTTTTCTGGATTTTTGGTTGATATTTTGTCTCTATCATTTAAAATACACCTATGATAAAAATGATAGACTCTTCATTACTTTGTAAGTGGGCAAACTTACAAAATCTTCAGGGGATCAAATAATTATTTTCCCCACTGTATATTAACTTATCAGAAGAAGAGGACAAAGGGGTGTCCTTTTGAAGAATTTAAATTTGAAAGTGCACCTACCTTTTAAATATGCCCAGATGCCCAGTTATACTCGGCTGGGGGCATCTGATGTAAGGAGGGACTCCGCTGGGGGGCACCTGATGTAAAGAGGGACTCTTCTGGGGGCACCTGATGTAAAGAGGGACTCTTCTGGGGGCACCTGATGTAAGGAGGGACTCTTCTGGGGGCACCTGATGTAAGGAGGGACTCTGGATACACCTGATGTAAGGAGGGACTCCGCTGGAGGCATCTGATGTAAGGAGGGACTCCGGATACACCTGATGTAAGGAGGGACTCCGCTGGGGGCATCTGATGTAAGGAGGGACTCCGCTGGGGGCACCTGATGTAAGGAGGGACTCTTCTGGGGGCACCTGATGTAAGGAGGGACTCCGCTGGGGGCACCTGATGTAAGGAGGGACTCCGCTGGGGGGCACCTTATATAAGGACACACTCTGCTGGGGGCACCTGATGTAAGGACGGACTCTGCTGGGGACACCTGATGGCATCTGGTGGCAGGCAACATGGCAAGTGACACGCTCAGGGCTCCTACTGATTCTGCATTATGGTGAGTTGAATTATTTCCTTTTATATTACAATGTAATAATAGAAATAATGCGCTTCAATCTTACTGACACTATAACAACCATGGTGCCGGGATGATTGAAGTGCTAACACCAGGTGTTTGGAGTATCTTTATCTGCTGATTGTTAAACTTTCTAGAATACACATATTTCTATTGTTGTGTAGGATCTGGGCCTGCTGTCCCTTCCTCTTTCCCTCCCTCTCCCTCCATCCCTTGTTGATCTCAAACGCTAACCACATCACCTTAGAGCCACGCCCACTATTTCGACGAAACCACGCCCATTTTCACCAAGTGGGAGGGGTCAAAAAGGAAGGGCGGGGTCTGGCGCCCTCCCATCCTAAAACTTCACCAGCCACCACTGCTGCCCATGCTTACAGCCTCCCCGGCACCAAAGTCCTCTGGTGCAGTAGGCATGTGCCAGGATGAAGAATATCGGCCAGCTTGTCTCTATTGTACTATCTGAGGGTGACCCATTAAAGGAATAGAGACCATTTACTTAGCAAAGTGAACGTTCACTTTGGAAGGTGTGTGTACACTTTCAGGCAGTCGGGGGAGTTAAGCATTTATATGCAATCTTTTAACCCTTGTTCTTCTGTTATGCAAACACTTAAAGTGACCATGCAGCCTAACTACTATTATTGCTGTAGGCAAAAGTAGCAGGGGAAGTTTGGGGGAAGAGAGGGGATGGTAGATAGGGTGGTGGGAGAACTGCCTGGTGGTGGTAAAAGGGGGATTGAGTGGGTGGGAAGGGGGGAAAAGGTGTGGGGAGGGGTGAGGAGGAAGGGGGGGAGTGGGCAGGGAAAGAAGGGGGTGTCTTGGTGGTGAGGCGAGGAAGACAGGGGGAAAGGGGGGAGGGAAAGACCCTTTTCACACTGAGAAGTTTTCAGGCGCTTTTGGGCTAAAAATAGCACCTGTAAAGCGCCTGAAAAACGGCTCCCCTGCAGTCTCAGTGTAAAAGCTGGAGGGCTTTCACACCGAGGCGATGCGCTGGAAGGA
The DNA here is from genome assembly GCA_037952835.1 of Lithobates septentrionalis. Lineage (NCBI taxonomy): Eukaryota > Metazoa > Chordata > Amphibia > Anura > Ranidae > Lithobates > Lithobates septentrionalis. The sequence goes on from JBBDGP010002976.1 coordinate 213,883, forward strand.
AGTTAAAAAAGCTCCTGCAAGCAGCATCTATGGAGCGGTGAATACACCGCTCCTATCCTTTGAAATGAATGAATGGGCACTGCTGCTGGACCGGCGCTTTGTGGGTCACTTTAACGCTTTTTAGGCCGCTAGCAGAGGTTAAAAGCGCCCCGCTAGCGACCAAAAACCCCTGCAAAAATGACGGTAAATCGCCGCTAAAACTAGCAGCGCTTTACCGGCGACGGCGCTGACGCCCCAGTGTGGAAGGGGTCATAGAGAAGAAGGAAAATGGGGGGAAAGGTAGGAAAGAGTGAAGAAGCGGGAATAGGGGGAGGAAGAGGATTGGCAAAAATATTGCAAAAAACAGATGAAAACAAACATGGTCACCTAATGTACCTACCTTTGTGAGATACTGTATATATATATATATATATATACACTACCGTTCAAAAGTTTGGGGTCACATTGAAATGTCCTTATTTTTGAAGGAAAAGCACTGTACTTTTAAATGAAGCTAACTTTAAACTAGTCCTAACTTTAAACAAATATACTCTATACATTGCTAATGTGGTAAATGACTATTCTAACTGCAAATGTCTAGTTTTTGGTGCAATATCTACATAGGTGTATAGAGGCCCATTTCCAGCAACTATCACTCCAGTGTTCTAATGGTACAATGTGTTTGCTCATTGGCTCAGAAGGCTAATTGATGATTAGCAAACCCTTGTGCAATCATGTTCACACATCTAAAAACAGTCTAGCTCCTTCCAGAAGCTACAAAACTGACCTTCCTGTGAGCAGATTGAGTTTCTGGAGCATCACATTTGTGGGGTCAATTAAACGCTCAAAATGGCCAGAAAAAGAGAACTTTCATCTGAAACTCGACAGTCTATTCTTGTTCTTAGAAATGAAGGCTATTCCATGCGAGAAATTGCAAAGAAATTGAAGATTTCCTACAACGGTGTGTACTACTCCCTTCAGAGGACAGCACAAACAGGCTCTAACCAGAGTAGAAAAAGAAGTGGGAGGCCGCGTTGCACAACTAAGCAAGAAGATAAGCACATTAGAGTCTCTAGTTTGAGAAACAGACGCCTCACAGGTCCCCAACTGGCATCTTCATTAAATAGTACCCGCAAAACACCAGTGTCAACATCTACAGTGAAGAGGCGGCTGCGGGATTTTGGGCTTCAGGGCAGAGTGGCAAAGAAAAAGCCATATCTGAGACTGGCCAATAAAAGAAAAAGATTAAGATGGGCAAAAGAACACAGACATTGGACAGAGGAAGACTGGAAAAAAGTGTTGTGGACGGATGAATCCAAGTTTGAGGTGTTTGGATCACAAAGAAGAACGTTTGTGAGACGCAGAACAAATGAAAAGATGCTGGAAGAATGCCTGACGCCATCTGTTAAGCATGGTGGAGGTAATGTGATGGTCTGGGGTTGCTTTGGTGCTGGTAAGGTGGGAGCTTTGTACAGGGTAAAAGCTAAGGAAGGCTATCACTCCATTTTGCAACGCCATGCCATACCCAGTGGACAGCGCTTGATTGGAGCCAATTTCATCCTACAACCGGACAATGACCCTAAACACACCTCCAAATTGTGCAAGAACTATTTACAGCAGAAGCAGGCAGCTGGTATTCTATCGGTAATGGAGTGGCCAGCACAGTCACCAGATCTGAACCCCATTGAGCTGTTGTGGGAGCAGCTTGACCGTATGGTACGCCAGAAGTGCCCATCCAACCATTCCAACTTGTGGGAGCTGCTTCTAGAAGCGTGGGGTGCAATTTCTCCAGCTTACCTCAATAAATTAACAGCTAGAATGCCAAAGGTGTGCAATGCTGTAATTGCTGCAAAAGGAGGATTCTTTGATGAAAGCAAAGTTTGATGTAAAAACAATGTTATTTCAAATACAAATCATTATTTCTAACCTTGTCAATGTCTTGACTCTATTTTCTATTCATTTCACAACGTATGGTGGTGAATAAGTGTGACTTTTCATGGAAAACACAAAATTGTTTGGGTGACCCCAAACTTTTGAACGGTAGTGTATATATATACACCTCTCAGTATATATTTTGATTATTATTAAAAATAAAAAAGGAAATAAATAAAAATGTCAAACCTTAAGGTTTGTTTGGTGATTTACAAGGTCAAAGAGTAAGTAATATGAATACATCAGTCAAAAAATATCAGTTTATCCTCCCCTCCATCCGTCTCCCCCTTACCCTTCCCCACTGCAAGATACACCTCTCCTTTTCTCTGCTTCCCCTTCCCTTTTTTTCCGCCTTCCCCCACCCCCCTTTCCCCCTTCATAATCCACATGTCCATCTCCCACCAACTCATCTACCATTCCCTCAACCCCGATCCCCTCCCTCTAAACTACCACTACTTTTGGCTACAGCAATAATAATAATAATTAGGTTGCATGGTCGCCTTAAGACTTTGCATAGCAGCAATACAAGGCCTAAAAGATTGCATATAAATGCCATGTGCGTGAACGGTGGTGAAGAAGTACCTATATGACACATGACCCTCCAAAATTCAATCCAGTTAAGCAAAAAAAATTGTATAAAATAGTAGTGACCAATATACTGATTTTTAATTATAAAATAATAAAAATAATAAAATAATTATTATTAATTATAAAGCACAAGCCAATGAGCGTGATATTTCCGGTGCGGTAAAATAAACCCTACTTCTCCTTGCCAGCAGTGAGGATGAGCACAAGCCAATGAGCGTGATATTTCCGGTGCGGTAAAATAAACCCTACTTCTCCTTGCCAGCAGTGAGGATGGTCAACTATTTTTCATAGTAAAAGGTAAAAGATAAATATGTGAGTTGGCCCTCTTGCCTTGGTATTAAATCTATGCAGTCCACATAACGAGAGTGACAACCAATCTCAACTTCCCACTGTGGAAACAACCCTACATATTGATGATTTACGGCTCATTACCATATCAGTGTTTTGGTGCAGTTTTTACACCTACGGCTGGAAAAACTCTGGTATATCGATCTTGGCAACCTTTACGGTCAAAAAGTTAATAGATGTGATAATTAAACTCTCAGATCCTACCACTGTGACCAGAATGTGATGTACTACAAATGCAGCTGCATCCTGAGCAGAGATTGTCCTACTCTGGAATAACAATCTAAGTACCAGCACACTGAGAGTAATTGTTACTGGTGCTGGTTAACTAAGCACTTAAACTTTTTACACACATGGTAGCCACCACCACATGTTTTAATGGAAATACTCACTATTCACACCACCACTGATGCAATTCTGACCTTTTAAAAGAAATGTCTATATTACACGCTGCCACAACCAGATAGGAATTTAACAGAGTTTACATTACTGTGGCTTTTTCAAAGAGACAAAAGTTCTTTCATAGGTGTGCACCCTAAAGCTCAAACACATATGTGTGTGTATGTGTTTATATACTGTTGGTGTCAGTAGAGCAATGGACGGTGTCAGTAGGGCAGAGATTGGTGTCAGTAGAGTAGTGGACAGTGTCAGTAGGGCAGAGACTGGTGTCAGTAGGGCAGTGGATGTTGTCAGTAGTTTTATTTTAAATGATTTTATTTTTTAAAATTTTTTAGAATTTTATTTTTTTTATTATTTTTGTTTTACATTTTTTTAGGGGCCTGTGGTGAAATATCAGGGGTCTAAACAGGGGGAATCTGAGCCACATGTAGTGATTACGGTGTGCCCAGGTACACCTGGCACACCCTGTGTGCACACCTATGAGTTCTTTATTTTCTAGGTAAAGCATTCAAGGATTCAGCCTAACATTTTTTTTAAATATCATTTTAATCAAAAAGGAAATCAATTATTATCAATTATATTTGGTGGGGAAATTAGAAGATGTATATCACAACATAATTCAATTCGTCAGAGGTACCATCTCATTATCGTAATACAGTATCTCACAAAAATGAATACACCCCTCACATTTTTGTAAATATTTTATTATATCTTTTCATGTGACAACACTAAAGAAATGACACTTTGCTACAATGTAAAATATTGAGTGTACAGCTTGTATAACAGTGTAAATTTGCCATCCCCTCAAAATAACTCAACACACAGCCATTAATGTCTAAACTGCTGGCAACAAATGTGAGTACACCCATAAGTGAAAATGTCCAAATTGGGCCCAAAGTGTCAATATTTTGTGTGGCCACCATTATTTTCCAGCACTGCCTTAACCCTCTTGGGCATGGAGTTCACCAGAGCTTCACAGGTTGCCACTGGAGTCCTCTTCCACTCCTCCATGATGACATCACGGAGCTGGTGGATGTTAGAGACCTTGCACTCCTCCACCTTCCATTTGAGGATGTCCCACAGATGCTCAATAGGGTTTAGGTCTGGAGACATGCTTGGCCAGTCCATCACCTTTACCTTCAGATTCTTTAGCAAGGCAGTGGTCATCTTGGAGGTGTGTTTTGCTATATATAGCAAAAAAACAACTGCACTGTCGCCATTTCTAGCAGAAGGGTATGCCTACCGTACAAACCTTGGACTTTATTCCTGGCACACAATAGATATATGAATTCGCACCACAATAAGACCGGTGTAGCATTTTATGTTTAACCATCTAAAGGAAGTTCTCTGGGGAAGTGTAGTCATTAGTGATGAGGATGTTTTTTCCAGTATACATTTTTGGAGGAAGGATATTACAGTGGAACCTCGGATTACGAGAATAATCCGTTCCAGGAGCATGCTCGTAATCCAAAGTACTCGCATATCAAAGCGAGTTTTCCCATTGAAGTCAAAAGGAAATGAAAATAATTTGTTCCACATTGACTTTAATGGGATGTAATACCACATGCGGCCAGAGGCGGGGGCACCAGAGAGCCTCGGAAACGGCCGAAAAGGCCCGAGCGCACTTCGGCTAACCTCGGCAAACCTCGGAAAGACTCCATTCACGAGCCTTTCCGAGGTTTGCCGAGGTCAGCCGAACTGTCCTCGAGCCTTTCCCTGCATTTCCAAACGCCGATGATCGGCGCTGTTCGGCTTCGGCGCCCCCCACCTCAGGCCAAAAGCGGTACTGCACACCGCTTTTGGCCTGAATCCTGCTCGTTTTGCGAGACAACACTCGCAAAACGAGTTAGGATTTTTAGAAATACAGTGCTCGGTTTGCGAAAAGCTCGTTAACCGCGTTACTCACAATCCGAGGTTCCACTGTATTAAGTACTCTTTATTGCCCTGCTGGGGACTGGACAGATGAACCATCAGTTTTTGATTTATTTGTGACTTCAGATTGGACAAGATTGATAAGCCCATCCTTCAGTGCATATCCTGAGGAAGTGAAATGCGTTGATGTTGATGTGAATAGTTACAACATACGGGGCTACTGTAATCTATGAAGTTGAATTGACTTTATGTTTTAATTATGCTAATTTGTATTTTTTAATGGATCTATAAATAATAAACAATGTTTTTATTGATTATAAATTACCGTGTTTGTTGAAAATCATCCCTGGAGGTCCATCTCGTATCCAATTGTTTTTCTCCACCCCTACAAGAGTGGTTTTATATTAAAAAAGAAAAGACACTGTAAGAAACCGTAGAAGAAATATATACAGAAAAGGTATTACAAAACAGTTAAATAAATGGGATTTAAATGAAAAAATACTTAACTTCACCTGGTCTTTGGTTCTATGCAGAGCCCAGTTCACTTGCAGAGTAAGTTTATGCTGATAGCTGTGCTGAAGAGGACTGGAGAGCATTTTATTATGCCGCTACAGGCTTATCCTACCTGCTAACTATTCTTAAGTGCAGCTATATTTTCATCTGGCAAGGTTTCACAATCTGACAACCAACCTATCTTTACACAGAATTAAATTACAATTCACAAATATGATATAAATCAGATGCATTTTTTTCCTGTAGACGATCTAATTTCTTAGTGGCCTTCTAGGCCTTGTTATAACTGAATAGTATCTTCATATACAGTGCCTTGAAAAAGTATTCATACCCCTTGACATTTTCCACATTTTGTCATGTTACAACCAAAAACGTAAATGTATTTTATTGGGATTTTATTTAATAGACCAACACAAAGTGGCACATAATTGTGAAGTGGAAGGAAAATGATAAATGGTTTTCAAAATTTTTAACAAATAAATATGTGAAAAGTGTGACGTGCTTTTGTATTCAGCCCCCCTGAGTCAATACTTTGTAGAGGAATCTTTTGCTGCAATTAAGGCTGCAAGTCTTTTTGGGGATGTCTCTACCAGCTTTGCACATCTAGAGAGTGACATTTATGTACACTCTTCTTTGCAAAATAGCTCAAGCTCTGTCAGATTGGATGAAGAGCGTCTGTGAACAGCAATTTTTCAAGTCTTGCCACAGATTCTCAATTGGATTTAGGTCTGGACTTTGACTGGGCCATTCTAACACATGAATATGCTTTGATCTAAACCATTCCATTGTAGCTCTGGCTGTTGGTTTAGGGTCGTTTTCCTGCTGGAAGGTGAACTTCCGCCCCAGTCTCAAGTCTTTTCCAGACTCTAATGCCGCGTACACACGACTGGACTTTCCTTCAGAATAGACTCTGATGGTCTTTGCAATGGAGTTCCGACGGAGTTCCGTTGAAACGGACTTGCCTACACACGATCACACCAAAGTTCATTCGTTTAGAACGCGATGACATACGACGGGACTAGAAAAAGAAAGTTCAATAGCCAGTAGCCAATAGTTGCCCTTGCGTCGTTTTTGGTCCGTCGGACTAGCATACAGACGAACGGTTTTCCCGATAGAATTTGAGTCCGTCGGAAAGATTTGAAACATGTTCTATTTCTAGGTCCGTCAGAATTTTAGAAAGAAAAAGTCCAATGAAGCCCACACACGATCGGAATGTCCGACGGAATGATTCCGTCGGACCTTTTCTGCCGGAAAGTCCGGTCGTGTGTACACGGCATAACAGGTTTCCCTGACCCTACTGAAGAAGAGCATCCCCACAGCATGATGTTTGATTGCAGTTGTGCCATACTCTTTCTGTTTTCGGATGATGAATTGAATAGTGCTCCATGAGATGTACAAAGCTTTGGATATTTTTTTATAACCTAATCCTGCTTTAAACTTCTCCAGAACTTTATCCCTGACCTGTCTGGTGTGTTCCTTGGCCTTCATGATGTTGTTTGTTCACTAAGGTTCTTCACTAAGGGCTTCACAGAACAGCTGTATTTATACTGAGATGAAATTACACACAGGTGGACTGTATTTTCTAATTATGTGACTTCTGAATGCAATTGGTTCCACTAGATTTTAGTTAGGGGTATCAGAGTAAAGGAGGCTGAAAACAAATGCACGCCACGCTTTTTAGATATTTATTTGTAAAAAAAAAATTGAAAACCATTTATCATTTTCCTCCCACTTCACAATTATGTGCCATTTTGTGTTGGTCTATCACATAAAATCTCAATAAAATCAATTTACGTTTTTGGTTGTAACATGACAAAATGTGGAAAATTTTAAGGGTTATGAATACTTTTTCAAGGCACTGTATATTTGTGTAACCACTTTTTTTTTTTTTATCCAGAAAAAAGTTTTATTAAATAACATAAATAAACATATACCGAAGCTACAGATACATTCCAGTACATATACAAACATCACAAGCAATAATTTTGCACGGTCTGCAAATCTAGCTAGACATTCCTTGACTACCTGATCATGCCACATGCCATGTTCTAGATTGAATTGCCAGTGCCCACAGATTTGAGCCAATGACCCAGTGTATACCATATTCAGGTACCAATGCCCAGCAGTCTGCCCATGACCAGATCCACTGGGGCAAGCCCAGTACATTCGGCCACGGCCCCCATAGCATCTTGAATTTCTGGGCGGACCCCCTATGTTGGTAAATTGTTTTCTCCTTCCGGAGCATATCTCCCATTGTGTTAATCCACTCTTTAAGAGTAGGAGGATCTTCCGGTATCCAACGGACCATTATTAGCTTGCGTGCCTGAAATAGAGATCTAATAACTGCCAGCCTAGTGCATTCCTCCCAGTCCAATTTATCCAGAACATTGAGAAGGCAGTGTTTTGGATTTGTAGGCATCGAGACCTGAAACACCCTGTTTATGGTGTCCACCACCCCCTTCCAGTAGGGGTGGAGTTTCGGGCACCTGCACAGTAGGTGGATCAGGTCTCCATGATCCCTCTGGTGCAAAGTGGGGTAGGTCACAGACCCATAACAAACAATCTGTGGGGGGGGGGTATAGTATACTCTGAGCAATAGATACAGCTGCGTCAATCTGTGTGATACATTCAAGGAGCATGTGGGTACTGCCTGCAGGACCTCTTCCCACTGATCTCCATGAATCGGGCCCACCTCCCCCTCCCACTTGTCCAGCATTCGCAACGGGTATTTATTCAAAAAGTTTTGTAATAGCATATTATAGCATTGTGATATAAAACCCTTAGTATTAGTCGCTCTTGCTATGAAATTAAACAATGGAGTTGGAGAGGGGACCCACTCTGAGGATCTACTTTGGGCCGTTATAGCATGCTTTAGTTGCATATAGTAGAATCTCATAGATTGCGGTAAACCAAAAAAGCCTTGCAAGTTTTCAAACTTAAGCATTTTCCCATTGTGGAAGATCTGACTAAGGTAGACCACCTCATATCTTTTCCATAGTGTACGGTGCTGTAGTTTAGCTAGTTCTGGGTATAAGTCATTAGCCCAGATAGGGCTATAGTCCGTGTACCCTGTCTCCCCTGCAGATATCTAGTTTTGTTCCAAATGTTTTGGATAAGGTTAAAGGTCGGGTATAGTTTATTTGGTTTCCCAAATGCTATCGACTCCAGGGCTGTCAGTACCGAGTCCTACCCTACTGTGTGTAACATCACTAGTTTGGAAGAGTCACAGGTCCCCCCTCTCTATCTATGCTCGTGTGGATCGTACATATCAACTGTTGTAGCTGTGCAGCAATGTAGTATAACCAAGGATTTGGGAGGGCATGCCCTCCCTCATCTTTCAGTCTTTGGAGATGTTCAAGCTTAATTCTAGGTGTGTGGTTCTTCCATATAAGTGTACGAAATGGAGTTGACAATTCTAAACACCTTCAGTTACATTGTGGAGTACATAGAGTAATTGAGGCATGAGGATCACTTTAATTAGATTCACTTTGCCTGTTACCGACAGGCAGAGTGAATTCCACGTTTTGATCAGTTTTTAAACCTTTGTAACATCGGGGAGACATTCAGTCTTCCAAAGTCACAAATGTTGGGCGTCATCTGGATACCCAAGTATCTAAATGAATTATTCAGGGGTACTGTATTAGAGATTGGGGGCGCCCCTCCTTCATCAATTAGCATCAGAGAGGATTTAGTCCAGTTTACCTGAAGACCGGAGTACCTACCAAACATCCTTATAGTAGCCATAGCTTCTGTAAGAGAGCCTTCCACGTCCCCAAGTCAGATCATAGTGTCATCTGCGTATAGCATTATTTTCTCCTGTTTGTTCCCATATTTAAAGCCCACAATTCCTGGGTTGGCTCTTACCTTAATCTCTAGGGGTTCGATGTCTAATGCGAAAAGCAGGGGTGACAAGCGGCACCCCTGGCGCGTGCCTCTACTCAAAGTAAAAGTGTGTGACATAGCTCCGGTTGCCCGGATGGCTGCTTGTGGGCTGTGGTATAGCATGCGCACCCAGAAGATATATGATTCTCCAAAGCCGAAGCTTCTGAGAATTTGCGTAACCACTTATTGAAGTTCCCTGATGAAGTCACGTGTCGTGTCGTGACGTAACGCGTAGGACATGACCAGAGATAGTTGTGGACCGCAAGTGACGTGAGAAGGCACTCAGACACCGTAAAATTTATTCTAATACACTTTTAATGCTTGTTTGATGTAAGAATCCATTTGTCTACAATACATTTTTACTTGATTTTAATTCACTACACTATGGAGGGCATTTTATCTTTTTGATTCCTATGATAGCTGGAGCTTATAGCAATATGGAGGAAGTTTAAACCTGGCGTTGTGGAGTCTGGATATCGGTATTACTTTATCTTTACTTACTACTTTATTTGTGTCTCAGGAAGCTTTTAATACACCATAAAGAGGAACCTGTGGCTATACATCAATTTAGAGCCTGAAGGCTGAATAGTCCCATATCTCTAAGGCTTGATATTAACTGCTTTAAGGTGAGAGTTCTGGGAGCATATAACAGTTGTGTGAAGGCACGGAATGAATATTTGAGACAGCTCTATCAGGAAGAATTGTGTTGATTTCAGTTTTTTTTGGACTTTATTTGGTGCACTATTATTGAATATTTATATTATTTGTGACAATTTATTATGGCGCAAGATCACCCCCCTTTCTTTGTTTTGAGTACTTGTGTATTGTGAGCACTATAGATTTTGCAGCCAGTTTTAGTTATTTATTGTCACGTTTCATACTTATTATTTTACCACTTGTTCACTTGGTAGCGCGAAGGACTTTCACATTTAGTTATGTTACCAAAATAGCCTTTACCAAGATAGTGGACTAACTTATAGCAGGTGAGTATCAAGATTTACCAAGATACTCCTGGTAAAGGTCGTCCTATATTGCCTAGAGTTTTTTCCCTTATAGGGACTCTGCGTAACCCATCATGGGCCAACAGAGTATTATAATTTTTCTTTTATGTAAGGGAACACTTTTTAGGGTCCTTCTACATATTTCACAGAGAAAGAAAAGACAAAAGGGGCGCCAGACTAAGTGCAGCGATAAAAACACCTGGATTTATTAAAAGCACAATAAATTGGCAAAATATAAATCCACTTATGCCAATAGTGAAAAACATAGAAACCTGTGTTAATTAATAATCTAGTCTATCAATGCTTGTAAGGGGGCATTGGCACAAGGAAGGAAGAGTGTATTTGGGTAAACTAAGCAACAAATGGGAAGGCTTGCTGGAAAACTTACCAGAAGAAAAACTTGTGTACCGTACAGGGCTCTGGACAGTTTAGTCATAGGGGATTTTCTAAAAGAGGAGGGGTCTGTGGGTCATCATCAGGGGGAATGACACGTTGATGACACGTGATCCCTGTGTCGAACACGCGTAGGGGAGGGGCCAGGACGGAGCGAAAGGCAGCGGTAGCTGATAGTTGCTGGGACAGACGCCATATCCTCACTGAAAAACTTGTTCAGACGCTAGATTGTTGCAGAGTGGTGCACTGGCGCACCTTAAGAATGTGAGTACCCCGTTTGGGGGAGTGTTTTATCTGACTTTGGAATAAAATTTTAAACGTTATTACACTATATGGTTCTCTCTTCTTATCCATTGATCTTTCCCGTATTGGAGCCTGGGATCCTGCGATCTGCACAAAGCCCGGGTGGCTCAAAAGCGTATTTGACTTTGTTTAGCGACTTAATCACACGCTCTGAGGTGAGCCCATTACCTTGGGGGGTCACCTGTATTGCACCATCGCATGATCTGTAGTACGTGGAGAGATATGAGCATGTTTGAATACATCACCATTTAAAATCACGCATAAGGACTTTCATTATTTATGTGCAGGACTTTATAGTATATATATGCTTATTATGTTTATGTGGTTCAAATAAGGACTATTATTTACATGGATTGTGTGACACCAAGCACTTTTGCAGTTTGTTTGGCACATGGCACTTTTTGTTATCTGTTTGCACTTATGATATAAATTTATCAGCATTATGTGGTTTTATTAAGTTTAATAGTACATGTGTATTGTTTACTGTTTACATATATATATATATATATATATATATATATATATATATATATATATATATATATATATATATATATATACATACATATATATATACATACATATATATATATATATATATATATATATATATATATACATATATATACACTACCGTTCAAAAGTTTGGGGTCACATTGAAATGTCCTTATTTTTGAAGGAAAAGCACTGTACTTTTAAATGAAGCTAACTTTAAACTAGTCCTAACTTTAAACAAATATACTCTATACATTGCTAATGTGGTAAATGACTATTCTAACTGCAAATGTCTAGTTTTTGGTGCAATATCTACATAGGTGTATAGAGGCCCATTTCCAGCAACTATCACTCCAGTGTTCTAATGGTACAATGTGTTTGCTCATTGGCTCAGAAGGCTAATTGATGATTAGCAAACCCTTGTGCAATCATGTTCACACATCTAAAAACAGTCTAGCTCCTTCCAGAAGCTACAAAACTGACCTTCCTGTGAGCAGATTGAGTTTCTGGAGCATCACATTTGTGGGGTCAATTAAACGCTCAAAATGGCCAGAAAAAGAGAACTTTCATCTGAAACTCGACAGTCTATTCTTGTTCTTAGAAATGAAGGCTATTCCATGCGAGAAATTGCAAAGAAATTGAAGATTTCCTACAACGGTGTGTACTACTCCCTTCAGAGGACAGCACAAACAGGCTCTAACCAGAGTAGAAAAAGAAGTGGGAGGCCGCGTTGCACAACTAAGCAAGAAGATAAGCACATTAGAGTCTCTAGTTTGAGAAACAGACGCCTCACAGGTCCCCAACTGGCATCTTCATTAAATAGTACCCGCAAAACACCAGTGTCAACATCTACAGTGAAGAGGCGGCTGCGGGATTTTGGGCTTCAGGGCAGAGTGGCAAAGAAAAAGCCATATCTGAGACTGGCCAATAAAAGAAAAAGATTAAGATGGGCAAAAGAACACAGACATTGGACAGAGGAAGACTGGAAAAAAGTGTTGTGGACGGATGAATCCAAGTTTGAGGTGTTTGGATCACAAAGAAGAACGTTTGTGAGACGCAGAACAAATGAAAAGATGCTGGAAGAATGCCTGACGCCATCTGTTAAGCATGGTGGAGGTAATGTGATGGTCTGGGGTTGCTTTGGTGCTGGTAAGGTGGGAGCTTTGTACAGGGTAAAAGGGATTCTGAATAAGGAAGGCTATCACTCCATTTTGCAACGCCATGCCATACCCAGTGGACAGCGCTTGATTGGAGCCAATTTCATCCTACAACAGGACAATGACCCTAAACACACCTCCAAATTGTGCAAGAACTATTTACAGCAGAAGCAGGCAGCTGGTATTCTATCGGTAATGGAGTGGCCAGCACAGTCACCAGATCTGAACCCCATTGAGCTGTTGTGGGAGCAGCTTGACCGTATGGTACGCCAGAAGTGCCCATCCAACCAATCCAACTTGTGGGAGCTGCTTCTAGAAGCGTGGGGTGCAATTTCTCCAGCTTACCTCAATAAATTAACAGCTAGAATGCCAAAGGTGTGCAATGCTGTAATTGCTGCAAAAGGAGGATTCTTTGATGAAAGCAAAGTTTGATGTAAAAACAATGTTATTTCAAATACAAATCATTATTTCTAACCTTGTCAATGTCTTGACTCTATTTTCTATTCATTTCACAACGTATGGTGGTGAATAAGTGTGACTTTTCATGGAAAACACAAAATTGTTTGGGTGACCCCAAACTTTTGAACGGTAGTGTATATATATATATATATACATATATATACATATATATATATATATATACGTATCTGGGTCCCCTGGGGAACTGATAGAACCCAGGGCCCTTACAAGGAGCAGTGTTGCCAACCTAACAGATTGAAACTTACTGACACACCCAAAATTTACTGGCACAGCCACGTTTTTACTGGCATGTCCAAAAGTTACAAAATTACAGTTTTAAGTAAAAATTTCATTATTTTGGCTACAAACAAGTACAATATATAATTAGCAATGAGATTTAAGGTAGATAATAAGGCAAAATACATATTTCTTTTTTTATTTATGATATAGTGAGTAAGTAGCTCAGGGACAGGATTCAGGAGGTAAAGAAATTAGAATGGGTAGCACACACATGAAATAGACTCTCACAGTGAGCAGCAGTAAAGATTACATACAAGACACATCCCCACCTGAGTCACAATGATAGTCTCTCTCCAAGCCAGGTGGTCCCTTCAGTCCAAACAGCACTGATGGTCCCGCTCCTGGCCTGCCTTGCTCCCATCCCGCAGACCCACACGCAAGGCTCTGGCCACTCTGTTTGGCTCCCATGACATCACTGGACATGCTCAGGCACCACTTCCACCAGTGCCGTCCGAACACACTGTAGCAGGCACTCGTATGGTCTTGGCTGGCACCGGGCCAAGCGTCACAGCCATATTTTTTACTGGCAACCTTTTCTTTTTACTGGCATTAACTGGCAGGAGAAAATTGCCTGTTTTTTACTGGCTGCCAGTAAAAATACTGACGGTTGGCAAAACTGACAAGGAGGCAGGCTCTACCCCTCCTATCAGCAGCCCAGCAAAGCTCCATGGGAAACCCTGCTAACCAGCAACTAAAAATAGTGCATTTGGCACAAGCCACCAAAAAAAAAGAAAAATTATTAGGAACCTCACAAACAAATTCCCACTCTATTTTGACACCTTTTTGGAAAGAAGATCCGTAAAATGCCAGTGGTCAGTGCATATATTAAGAGTGAAACAAGGACATTGCACCCCATCAGTAGGAAAACGGAAAACAAATACCTTTTATAGGAAGTCACATGATATCATTTGATGGTTATATAAGCAAAATGAAAAAAAAAAAAAAAATGAAAAAAAAAAGCTTTCAAGATATTGAAGAAAAATATCTCTGAGGCTATTGTATTTATCAAGAGGGTGGATAGGATGCTGCAAGCAAAAGCCACATAATTAGCACACAAATTGTTTCCGCTAATGTAGTGTAGACTCTTCCTCTCACTTTTCAAACAAAATTGCATTTAATGTGTGCCAGAAAATGGTTTTCATCTATAAAAATGAATGAACGCCAGCCAGGATTGGGAGGTTTCTGGTCTGTTCATCATGCAATTATCATAGCAACACCAAACCAAATGAAGAGGCAACCTGTTAAAAAAAAAAAGAGTTCATTTGTATATTCATTTCTTTATTTAATATGCCATTATTTATTTACTCATTTAACTTTGGTAATTGGATTGGAAATTCATTTCCAGGATTAACAAAGCATTAAGGTGGAACTTACACCAAATTTTTTTATTGTTTGTGGGGAAGGATTAGAACCCTGGCAGATGTTTACTGCCGTCTATGTGTCTCCCCTGGGAGGTTCAAACTCATTTTCTGTCTAGATGACAGCATAGGAAGTGATAAGGATCTCCGTAACGTGAACACGGACAACAATAAAAATGTGTTTTTATTACTGTCTGTGTCCCTGTTGGATGAAAATCTTTTACTTCACAATGCACAATATATATTAGTTTATATACAAATTTTTAGGAATGATTAATGAGCTTGCAGGAAATCTTCATTTCTTTTATTTCGTCTGTACCTAATTGGGTGCATGAAGTTAACATATGTTCCCGGGGCTAGAGAAAAAATAACTCTTTTAGTATATTGCTCCTGAAATTGACATGTGGCCATATATATTGGAATGATATGGAGAACATATACAGTATATGAACATAATGATTACAGTGAAAAGAAGTACAATATATGCTTATACAGTTGTATTATACAGTATTGCAGGTTCAAAAGCTGTATTTGTTGATTCAGACTTTTGGCCATTTATATCACTGTACAGATACTAGACATGTGCGATACGGTTCCTAATTAATAGATTTTCATACCAATTTGTCAGTATTCGTACATTTGGATCAATTCGAACATCCGTATAGCTGAAAAAACCAAAATACGAAGATTACAAAATTATGAATAAGCAAACTAACGAACACGCGAAAATACGAACCTTACGAACAGACAAACTTCCGAAAATACGAAACTCCGAAACAGTAAAAGAAAGAAAATGATATCTATAACGAATGATTTACATTTTATATTTTCAATCCTTTGTTCATAATTTCATATGTTCATATTTGCATTCGTGTGTTCATAATTTTGTTTCTTCGTCTGTTAGTAATTTCGTTTGTTCGTGTTCTTGAATCGTTCTTTTAAATGGACAGTATCTTAACATGTATGTTCGTAATTTCATATGTTCGTAATTTCGTGTTCTCAAATCGCTCTTTCGAATGGACAGTGTATAATGCCCCGTACACACGGTCAGGTTTTTGTGACGGAAAATGTGTGATAGGACCTTGTTGTCGAAAATTCCGACCGTGTGTAGGCTCCATCACACATTTTCCATCGGATTTTCCGACACACAAAGTTTGAGAGCAGGATATAAAATTTTCCGACAACAAAATCCGTTGTCGGAAATTCCTATCGTGTGTACACAAATCCGACGGACAAAGTGCCACGCATGCTCAGAATAAATAAAGAGATGAAAGCTATTGGCTACTGCCCCGTTTATAGTCCCGACATACGTGTTTTACGTCACCACATTCAGAACGATCGGATTTTCCGACAACTTTGTGTGACCGTGTGTATGCAAGACAAGTTTGAGCCAACATCCGTCAGAAAAAATCCTAGGATTTTGTTGTCGGAATGTCCGAACAAAGTCCGACCATGTGTACGGGGCATTAGTGAGTGATGTATCTTACTTAATATCTTTAGCCAGTCAGCGTATCCCTTTTGTGTCTGAGTCACACTGCATTCCTGAATCTTTTTAGATTCAGTTGAGGAGGAGACGGAGTCAGGTCTCGTGACTGAGGGAGTGGACTGGAGTAGAGGACTTGTTAGAAAAGCAAGCAGAATATTATTATTCTTTATTTCCTACGAAAGTACGAATCAACGAAAAAGGCAATCTCACAAAAGTAACAATTACTAAATTACGAGTAGTGTACCGAATAAACGAAAAATATTATCTAACGGAATTACGAATCATTTTGTATCAAAGAAAATATAACTATTACGAAAATACGAACGAGTCCGAATGTGAAACCTCACGTCTTACGAAATTACGAATCATTAGACTAACAGAATTACGAATCATTTTATATCAACAAAAATATATATGTTACGAAAATATGAACGAGTCCGAATATGAAAACTCTTACGAAATTATGAATTGTTACGAATCAACGGAAACGTAAAGAAACGAAACAAAACAATTTTTTTTGTTGTGCACATGTCTCACAGATACCTATATTATGATACATTGCATGAGTGCTGATTTTTCAGGTTGTCCTTTGTCCTAAAATGGCGCATACACATGATCGGACATTCCGACAACGAAATCCGAAATCCTGTGATTTATTTCCGATTGATGTTGGATCAAACTTGTCTTGCATACACACGGTCGTACAAATGTTGTCGGAAATTCTGATCGTCAAGAACGCACTGACGTACAACACGTACGACGGCACTATAAAGAGGAAGTTCAATAGCCAGTGCGCCACCCTTTGGGATCCTTCTGCTAATCTCGTTTTAGTTGAAGTTTGGTGAGAGACAATTCACGCTTTTCAGCCTCGTGCTTTTCAGATCGTTACTGCTCCTCAGTTTGTGCTTGTGGGTTCGTATCTGGTTTTCAGTGCATGTAGTCAGTTCGCATCTGGTTTTCAGTGAGTATTTTTATATTACGTATTTGATTTTCAGTGCGTTCTTGTCCACTCATTTCTGATTTTCAGCTCGTCTTCTTAGGCCTTTCTGATTTTCAGCGCGTTCTGTTAGTTCGTTCTGACCAGCCGAGCGTTTGCTTGCCATGTTGCGGGTACGTACTCATCATAGAGTTCGTGCTGTGCAGGGGCTTGGTGTTGGGGTTCTTACTTTGACCCAAGTCCAGTCCATGAACAGGGGGAGGAGGTGTTCATGGACGAAGAATTGGTTGCTCCATCGTGACCAATTCTCGCACATGCCTTTGTTGCGGGAGATCCTTGAGAATAATCCTGATGATTTCAGAAATTATCTCCGTATGACGGACCCCGTTTTTCACAGTTTGTTGGCTTTGCTGTCCCCTTATATTACAAGGCAGGACACCTGCATGCGGCAAGCCATCACTCCCGAGCAGAGGCTGCCATCATTCAGGTCCTGCAGAAAGACTATATTAAGGTAAGATTTCTCCTTTAACATCACATTATATTAATGTTTGCTAATGTATTGTATTTCTTTTATCATTTCCTAATTACCATGATTGTAATATGCTGTGAATGTCCTCCTTGTCCTCATGCATGCTGGAAGTATTTCAAGTTCCTTTTTTGTCCTTCATGCATATTTGCCTTTACTAACCTCCCCAGCATGCTATCCTGGGCCCATACACACCTAGCCTAGTCACTTAACAATGTATTTTGTCAGCTCCATAGTAGTGCTTTACCCTAAACAACCCCCTAAAATGTGTACAAATGTTATTTGTGTCCTTAAATTCAGGCAGAGTGCCAGAGGCCTTTTTTTGGGGTGACAAAATCATTTGGAACCCTCCCTCCCGCCCAACCGCTAAGTCAACCGATACCAATCTTCTATCTGCTGACTTTGCCAAACCCATACACACCATACCTACCTCTTTTATGTTCATATTTATGGATGAATTCACCAAAGCATGTAGTGAAAGGGCCTGCCTGAATAATTTCAAATGCTACTGTTTAAAGTTTTGTTCTCCTATTATCTTGATAGGTAATTGCAGAATGTGAAAATGTGTGTGCTTCAATTTGTATAGTGTGTATTTATATTTTTGTATTATGACACTTCTTACCTGTCCAGTGGGCTGCCAATAGTGTAAGTAAGGAGGGGCTGGCCAAAGTAACACACATTATTTATGCTTTCAGCTCTCAATGAAGTGGAGAGGGTTACCTGTCCAAAACATCCCCCCCCCCCCTAAAATTTTTACAATGGGCCATCAGAGGGGGTGAGGAATCTGATAAGTGGATCTTAGATTTTTTTTTTAAATACTCCTTTAAATAAATGTTATACTGATGTTGGCCAAGAATGTTTGTGTCTAATCTGCTTGCAACGTTATGTGCAAAATTACTAATTTTTTATTTTTCTTGTTTCATTCCACAGTTTCTTTCAACGCCACAGGAATAGCAGACTGTGGCTTCCCAATTTGCCCAGCGGTGGGACTTTCCCAACTGCAGAGCGGCAATAGATGGGAACCGACTGGCCAGAGCCAGACGAGTGGTGGAGAATGCTTTCGGGATAATGGCCAGCCAGTTCCGCCCATTCCTTACGCCAATCTACATGGCGGATTATAAACTTAATACCATATAATCCTTGCATGGTGCATTCTCCATAACTTTTTAAGGAGAAATTCGATGAACTATGTGGCCTCAGGCCGGATTTCAAGACCAAACCCTGACGGTGCTTGAAGCTGGCCGTCCTGGCTTGCCCCCCCAAAGCGCCCGCGAGGTCCGTCTAAAATATATGGAGTACTTTGTGGGTAGGGGGGCCATTGATATGTCAGAAAATGTTTAACAAACATTTTTTTAAATAAATTTGTATTTTAAACGGAAAAATATTTCCTTTGATTTACTGCTTGTGTTTCTTTTAGCTGTCTCCTAGGTTATCCAATGGGCTTATTTTTTTGGCCATTTTCTTCAATAGTGAAAATGTAATTTATTTGATACATGAGGTGACAATCTCTTCTTCAGCTAACTATTATGTTGTGGGTCTGCTACACACACCTTGTTTTTGTTGTTAATGTATGTAATGCATTAAGGATAAAAATATTCATCATTTTCAGCACCATGATTTTATTTTTTGAGTGCCGAAAATGGCCTGAATGTTGCAAATTATAAATCACTGTGGGTGTTATTTACTAATGCAAAATCCACTTTTCACTACAAATGCACTGCAAAAGTGCACTTGAAACTGTACTGGGAGTGCACTTGTAGTGCAAAGTGGATTTTCTTTTAGTAAATAACCTCCATTGTCACTGTAAACACCAACTTACTCCAAAAACTACTACTGAGCATTGAAAGAAGAAGCCACACATTGTTGAGTATAAATTTTTTTACTCTATGCACATTTACATGTGCGTTTAGAAAAGGGTTTTTGAACAAACCAACATATTTATAGAAGAATTATTTTTTTTTTAGACATTAGAAATATGCTTTTTTGTGGTAAACAGGCATGTTTTTAAAACCATAAAACAATACACTACTCAGGAACTTACGAAGTTCAACTTTGATAAATTGAAGGCAATATCAGACATTAGTATGTCCAAACTGTGTTGATCTTGCCTTCATCAGATGGGGTGATGTCACCCCCGTGAAAGCCAAATTTTGAAGATGCACACAAATTGAGAGTCAAAATGGGGATTTCCCTCCTGATCCCATGGCT
The DNA here is from genome assembly GCA_037952835.1 of Lithobates septentrionalis. Taxonomy (NCBI): domain Eukaryota; kingdom Metazoa; phylum Chordata; class Amphibia; order Anura; family Ranidae; genus Lithobates; species Lithobates septentrionalis. The sequence continues at coordinate 234,016 of JBBDGP010002976.1, forward strand.
AAGGTCAACATGTGCTAGCTCCCATCCTGGGGGATCAATGGACGTGTTTCAGGGGCACAACCCCTTCCTCTCAGCTACTTGAGTTGCGAGGAAGGGGTTGCACCCACAAAACGCGTACATTGATATCCCGTGATGGCAGATAGCACATGTTGATACACTGTGTGCATCTTCAGAATTTGGCTTTCATAATTTTTGGAAAAATTCAGAAAAATAAAATCAATTTTTAACATTTTAGTGTGTTTTATATTCTGCCTAAAACATCAATGATGTTTTTGAGTCTCTTTTCCACATCATTGATGTCTTCTTTGATCTTCCGTAAATCCCTATTGCACACCATGATCTCCCCGATGAGGATGTGTGCACTTGCATTTGTGAAATGTGTTTCTTCTTCCACAACATCCACATCACCTAAAAAAAAAACATACACCATGTATTATAAATATGCATGCATACATCTATTACCTGAAGCTGTGGTCTCAGACACTCACCTGTTGTGGTCACTATTTCGCCCAATTCATAAACCTCTCCTTCCTCCACATCCCCCGGTTGTGGTGTGGGGATTTCCCCTTCTTTAGGAGGTTGGGGGTCCCTGGTGTCCTCTGATGTCCCGATTCTTTTCCCCCCTAAAAAAAAAAGGTATACTTAGCACACAGATATTTGAGGGCAGAAATAGGAATATGAAACATTGCTTGGAAGTGTCATACAATTGTCTGTTTTGGCAGAGTTCCAAGCTGAACACATGATTTTTTACCTTTCTTAAAGCTGGAATACTTAACTTTTTTGGTAAAGTATCACAGATGGAGAGACCCCTAGTATCCACTGGAGCACCTGTGTGGGACACCCTAAAAAGTTTGTTCTAGTGTCCCACACTAGTGCTCCTGCATCCAGATGTGTAAACAGCTGCGGAGTGTCCTCTCCTTACACTGAATCAAGTTTGCATTTCATTCTAGTTACAAACCCATCTAGACAACAATGTGCTAAACTTCTTTTAATACAAATAGGCATGACCAAATGTAGTTAACCTGCATCTGCCAAAAAAATTGTATTAGTGAGCGAACGAACAATGTTTGCTACGAACGATTATTGTGCCCACGAACCTGAAAGTTGCCATTTTAAACTGTACAATAGTAAAGAAAAGCACATGGAGCAGCACTAAAGTAATATTAATAATAATATGAACACACGACAACCAGGGCTTTTTTTCAGCGGGTACGCAGGGGAACGCAGTTCTGGCACCTCCAGCACTGAATGTATGTAATAGAAGGGGGTGTGGGGTGTGCTGGAGGGTCTATTGATATTGGCTGCTGGGGGATGTATTGTCACTGGTGGGAATCTGATTTTGTGTGAGGGTCTGTTGTTGCTGATGGGGAATCTATTGTTGCTGGGGGGTCTTATGTTGCTGGAAGGGATCTACTGTTGGAGAGGTCTATTTTTACTGGCTGCTGGAGGATCTATTGATGCTGGCTGCTGGGAGATCTGTTTTTGCTGCTCGGGGGGTCTAATGTTGCTTGGGTGGATATTTTGTTACTGGGTGTGATATTTTGTTGTGGGTAGTTCACTGTTGCAGCAGGGAATCTATTGTTGTTGGGGTGGAGTCCATTGTTGCTGGGGGAGTCTATTGTTGTGTGGGGATCTATTGCTGGGATTCTATTGTTGCTGACTGCAGAGGATCTATTTTACTGCTTTTCTTTTTATCAACAACATGTTTCATACAAATGATTTAGCACCACAAAACAATACTTGGTTCTGTATTCTCTAAAAGGGGCAGTACTGGTAGGTGGGTAGGGGGTGGAATCAAGGGACGGTGGTCAGAGGTGGGTAGGGGGCAGAGACAAGGGGTGACTCAGACGGGGGGAGTTCCTGCACCTATTCTCCAAGGAAAAAAACCCTGATGACAACTACTTACTTTTTAGAAGCAGTTTCCTGATCCTTCTGTACTGATCCTGCTATTTCAATTTCAGGTCTGACCAGCGTTTCCTCAATTGATCCTTGGATCGTCGCACCCCAAAATTCCTGTGCAGACTTTTCACAACTTTAGCCATGATCTTGGCCTTTCTCACATTTGGGTTTGGGTAAGGTCCATGCTTCCCATCATAGTCGGCCCTCTTCAAGATGTCCACCATCTCCACCATCTCTACAAAGGACATATTTGAGGCTTTAAATCTCCTCCGGGAATGGGACATTCGTGGCTCCGGCCTTTCATCATTGCTGCTGCTACTGTTAAGAAAAAGAGAGATCCCCCTTCATTGGGACTTTTAAGGCAACATACACTTGGATAATAAAAAAAGCCAAATTTATTAAATATTCATAAAAATTTTCGATCATAAAAATGATCGATAGTAAAAACCATCAAGGTTTGTACAAAAAATTACTTACAAAACAAAGGAAAAAAAACAGCAAAAAACAATAATTTACATGAACAGTATGACAACACAATAATACTCTCCGGTATAAAGTGATCCCTGGTACCCAACGCGGTTCTGGTTAAACACCTTCGTCAGGGGTGTAGGATAAGAGTAACTATAGTCACAATTTGTTTTTTTACTATAAAAGATAAAAAGGACATGTCAGAGTGGTAATAATTGGAAAACAATATCCATACTATCCATGAAAAACAACCATCATGTCATCCAAGGAGGTATACATACCATGCAATAATGATTCCACAACAAAAGAAGAAATAGGTGAAGCAACTGTACAAGAGGGGGCATAGATGAGCGCCAAACAGGAAGCTGTAAAATCTTAAAACACCATAGGTTCCAGGTTAGGTATCTACCTATTAGGTAATACAAGAAGTGGGTTCTGACGGCCTGATAGGACTAGCAATGAAAAAAAGAAAAAAGAAAAAATTAATCCAAAGATCCGCAAAATCACATAGGCACCAGAGCAAGCAGTGCCTATAGCCTAACATGCAAAACCTTGAGATGCTTTTACCAAAAACATATGGGTATATATGTATAATCATGCAAAGATGTTTGTGAGCATATGATTATAAAGTGCATAGATATATATATTTACCGTTGTCTAATAACAAATAGAAATAACTGATCAGGGCCTTAAATAAGGCTCCTAGTTAGTTAATAACATCAGGGCTTCCAAATGTCCTGCACATGTGTCATCCATGTAGGGGACAAGAAAAAAGCAATTCAGGAAGTGTAAAACTGGCCATAAGTTGCCAGCCGTCAGCAGACGGCCTTTAAGTTATCAAACTGAGTCATCTGAGATGGAAAAAGAGGATGCTCACCAAATGTATATTTGTGTGGGTCCCAAAACCTGGCGTCTCCCTGCTCTGCAGTGCTTGTCAGACTGTATAGAGCGGAGATGTATTTGTATCATGGCGCCAGACGCCCGTGAGTGTGCACTACTCCCCTGTAACTGCGCATATGCTGAAAAATGATGAAAGGGCGCACATGCGAGTGGCGCCGTCATTTTAGAAGAGGCTGGAACGCAGGCCCTGTCCCCCCGCGACAGGGGGGGGGCAGCGCTATGCGTTCCAAACATGGGAATACATCTTAGAGGCAGCGGCTAGCATCCATAAGCCACAAATAAAAGACAGAAAACGGCCACCAAACTAAAAAAAGGTATTGGAGGGAGAAGGGACTAGATGATATTAAACATTGTATCACACCATCAGCAAGGGATTCAATGGTATACCACTTCAAAACCAGGCCATAGTAAATAAACGTCCTCACTTTGGGGGGAGATATATGAATGATGCCTGTAGCTACAGACATCGTTCAGATATCATTCTTTTCAGCCAGCGATTCTGTGCACGATAAGAACGATCATAGCAGCATGACCCCCTCCCGTGCCATCAGGGGCCCGAAGAAAGAATCGTCCGACGCTGGGTGACGACGATAGAGATTTTCAGTGACCAGATGGTCACCAGTCATCTCTATGACCGTCGGAAATCCCAGATGTCAGCAAAGCCGCGATCGCGGCTGTCAGCATGAAGATCGGTGAATTTTTTTCACGATCTAATGCTTTCCAGCCTGGAGGAGAGATGTGGGGTCTTATTGACCCCGCATCTCTCCATAAAGAGGACCTGTCAAATAGATTCCTATTACAAGGGATGTTTACATTCCTTGTAATAAGAATAAAAGTGATCAAAAAAATAAAAATGTACAAAAAAAAAGTGTAAAAATAAAAAAAAATTAAGTAAAATGAAAAATAAAATAATAAAAAAAAATTGTTTAAAACGCCCCTGCCCCTGGAGATTTTTAAGTACCGAAGTTTGGCGCCATTCCATGAGTGTGCGCAATTTTAAAGCGTGACATGTTAGGTATCTATTTACTCGGTGTAACATCATCTTTCACATTATACAAAAAAATTGGGCTAACTTTACTGTTTTGTTATTTTTTTTAATTCATTAAAACGTTTTTTTTCCACAAAAAAGGCGTTTGAAAAATCATTGCGCAAATACCGTACAAGATAAAAAGTTGCAATGACCGCCATTTTATTCCCTAGGGTGTCTGCTAAAAAAAACATATATAATGTTTGGGGGTTCTGAGTAATTTTCTAGCAAAAAAATTATGATTTTTACATGTAGGAGAGAAGTACCAGAATAGGCCCGGTATTGAGGTGGTTAAATAAGTTCCCCACAAGTAGAAAGCCACTGATAAGGCGCCCAGACACGTCCCCACAACCATAGTGCCACCTAGTGGGAAAAAGAGAAAAATATATTAAAAAATGCGTATATATGTAAAACAACACATATATAATCTAGACTCATTAGAAGCAGGTACATACATAACATTGATGTTGACTGTGTATAGAAAGAACAAGGAGACATTATATCCAAAACGCGCATTATATATGGATTTATGAGATGTATGGTTGGAGACAGAGAACTAAGATAGATACAAGAGGGGGCATATATCTGATGGTATATAAAGTAAACCAAACAAAGCAAAAACAAGAACAGAAACAACAGCAAACACATAAATTCCCCTTAGCGGAGATGGACCTAATTAAAATACCCAACCAAAGTTATAGATGGTCCAATCATTTTTTACAGTACTAGTCAGGAAGTTGCTCTTACATTGTCTATCCCACTCCATCCCAAACATCAGATGAAAAACTTTCCAAGAATGGGCAGTAGCTGATGCAATCATTTAGACCTGGTGGTGAAGTGGCTCGTAAGGCCACTATCCACCTTGTTTCCCTCTGTAGAAGGGTTTTGTCCCAGTCACCCACTCTATTGTTGGGATGAACACGGTCCAGAACTAGAAATTTGATACTGGGAAAATTCCCCTGATGTACATCCCGGGTGTGTCTGCCCAGGGGGAGATCTGGGTTGCATGTACGCATGCTATGTATGTGTCTGTACATTCTTTTATGTAATTCTAGCTTGGTTTTCCCAGCGTAAAAGCACCCACAGGGGCAGGTTAGAAGGTAAACTACCCCAGGTGTGCGGCAATTAGCATAGTGGGAAGGTTTGTACTTGAGACCGTTTGGTAATAGGTAGTCCATCTCGGTGTTGATAAATTGGCAATAGGAACAACCCCCACATCTAAATTTGCCTCATCTCTTACAGGGGTCACCCCCAAATTCCCCAGTGTACTCACTGGTAACTAATCTGTCCTTCAGTGATCGTGTACGTTTGTATGTAATCAGGGGATTCTGGGGTATTACCTGGTTTAACAATGGGTCAATTCGCAGAATATGCCAATGTCTTTCTAAGATTCTTTTGAAACATTTATGTTGTTTGTTAAATGTAGTGGTAACTCTTATTGTGAATTTTCTCTAGTTGAGTTTCGTCCCTTTTTAGAGATGTCAATAGCAAATCATGTTGGGTTTTTTTGTTTAGCTCTTCTATAGGCCTTTCAAGCTTGTGGGGGAGTACCCCCATTGTAAGAGTCTGGTTTGTAATTTGTTTGCTTCTATTTAAAAAAGAGCTCTCCTCAGAGAAGTTCTGACGAATCCGAAGTTACTGGGTATAGGGGATAGACTTGATCAGTTTTGCGGAATGAAAGCTGGTGGCATGTGCAGCAGAAATTTTTTGTAACCTTGGCCAGATCTGTGCCTTGCCACAATTCAGGCAGTTCCTTTGACCTCATGATTCTCATTTGCTCTGACATGCACTGTGAGCTGTAAGGTCTTATATAGACAGGTGTGTGGCTTTCCTAATCAAGTCCAATCAGTATAATCAAACACAGCTGGACTCAAATTAAGGTGTATAACCATCTCAAGGATGATCAGAAGAAATGGACAGCACCTGCGTTAAATATATGAGTGTCACAGCAAAGGGTCTGAATACTTAGGACTATGTGATATTTCAGTTTTTCTTTTTTAATAAATCTGCAAAAATGTTAACAATTCAGTTTTTTCTGTCAATATGGGATGCTGTGTGTACATTAATGAGGAAAAAATTAACTTAAATGATTTTAGCAAATGGCTACAATATAACAAAGGGTGAAAAATTTAAGGGGGTCTGAATACTTTCCATCCCCACTGTATCTATGCCAGACTAATATTTTATTGGTGAATGCACTAAATCTATCATCAGACAGAAAGGAATTCTCCCACTCCCCCAGATTTAGGTTGGCATACGATGGGGAACAGCATGTCCCCATCGCTACCCCCTGTATCTGGAGGAAGTGGAAGTCATCGAAGGCAAATGTGTTGTGTAACAAAATGAAGTCCAAAGCTGACAAGCTAAACCAGTGTAATGGCTTGTCATCTCTGTGTGATTGGGAAATAAAATGTTTTATTACCTCAATCCCCTTAGTGTGTGGGATCGAGCTGTATAGTGACTCAACGTCCACAGTTACCAAAATTGAATCAGATGGAACACATAAATCTTCCAAATTTTGTAATAAATGGACTGTATCCCTGATGTATGAGGGAAGATTGGTAACTAATGGACGCAATTGTTCATCTATATTTTTACTGAGATGTTCAGTAATGCTCCCCCCCCCCAGAGACGATGGGTCTCCCTGGTGGATTTTTGAGGTCCTTGTGGACCTTAGGAAGACTATAGAAGGTAGGGATCTTTGAGTGGCTTGTTCGTAGAAAATCCCATGTCTGCTTTGTGATGACATTGTCAAAGTATGCCTGATCCACATAGGTAGAATTTTTTGTCAAATTTTTCAATTGTTAGTTTAGATATAGGTTGATACCATTCTTTATTAGATAAGATTTTTTTACACATGGACTGGCATTGGGAATTGTTCATAATTACGATATTCCCCCCCTTGTCTGAAGGTTTAATTGTCAATTGATACTGTTTAGCGAGTTTATCCAATGCTTTCATTTCCCTGTGAGATATATTGTCAAATGACGGGTTCGGTTTGAGGGTCTGAATTTCCCTTGTAGTCATAGCGAGGTAGGCCTTTAAATTAGAATTTAAATTGGGAGATGGAAATTTATTTGATTTCTTTTTGAGTGTAGATTTGCCCGAAATGCCACTGGTAATAGGAGAAATTTGTTCTGCCAGTAGTGATTCAATATCTATTCTATCCAATAAATCAGTGTTTTTCTGGTCATTAAACAGGGAGATCAGGTCATCGAGCGCTTTCTTTTCTTGTGCTGATAGTTCATCACTTTGCACAGGTTTGGCAAATAGACATTTTAGAATTAATTTTCGGGCTAAAAGATGTAAATCTTTTATGGCTTCAATGGTATCTATATTTGAAACTGGACAAAAGGTAAGGCCTTTACTCAGTATTCTAGTCTCGTCACCCGACAATAAATAATCAGACAGGTTGTTGATGCTAAGTCCATCGTCAGTATGCTCATCTCGTGTTCTAAGTCAATAGGCTTCTGTGGATCCTCCTGCGGAAGATACCACAGGAGGGTACACAGATTGTCATCCCTGCCCAGATGGGCCACCGCCTGCAGCCCTGGTTGTGTGTTCAGTACCCACCACCCTTGGAGTAGATTGTGTAGAGGTTGCAGATTCTGTAATATGTTTCTTGTTTCTGCTGCTGTCTGCATGCACTTGTTATTTCTCCGCCATGTGCTCTCCCACTGCACCGAAAGAAAAGGGGTGGGAAGATATACTAGATAGAAAGTGGGGGGGCGGACGCATGCGCTGTGTATAAAAAGCGGAACACACGTGCGTCGTATGTACGATCTGTGAGCGGAGGAAGGAGTATCGGAAGCGCCAATCATTCTAACGAAGGTACAATTTGGCATCAGTGGCCTATACTGCTTAGAGATTGAGGCCTATATTGGGACAAGATTAGGAGAGTTTAGCCTGATATTAGGATTTGTCTTGTGTTGTGTCTTGCAGATAAAATGGATCGATTCAACGATCACGATTTCCTCCCCCAATTCATTGATTTGTACAGAGAGCTGCCCTGTCTGTGGCAGACAAAACACCCCTTTTATACAAATCGACTACAGAGGAAGGCAGCACTGGATAAATTGCTTGAATTTGTGAAGCCGCAGATCCCCACGGCAGACATCAACTATTTGAAGTGTAAAATTGGTGGCCTGAGGAGCACTTATAATAGGGAACACAAGAAGGTCCAGGATTCCCAGAGATCAGGAGCAGCAGTAGATGACATTTATGTACCCAGGCTGTGGTACTATGACAGACTGCGATTTCTGTCAGACCAGACTGAAATCAGGCCATCACTCTCAACCCTTCCTTCCACTCTTCCTTCCACACCAGCTGAGGCTTCTGATGTCCAACCTGGGCCTTCCACCCAGGAAAAAGATGTGGAGGAGCCCAGCTTGAGTCAGGTATAGCATTGTTCAACATATTTCTCAAAATTGTGTGATTGATGAACAATAAACTAAAACTATGTCCCTTTTTCATACACAGAAAAGCCTCAGCCAGGAGGAGGCTGTGGAAAGTGGCAGCCAGGAGGTGGCAGGGGTAAGTGGCAGCCAGGAGGTGGCCGGGCCCAGTAGCCTGACCAAATCCCAGGTCCCTCCCCTCCGACTTCAAGAAAAAAGGCCCAGGAAGGGGAGGAACATGGAGGAGTCAGCACTTAGGTTAATTCGGCAGGCTTCTGCGGCCCTCAGAACCCCCTAAAAGTCTTCTTGAGGCTTATGCCTGCATGGCTGCCAACAAAATGCAGGAAATGGAGGTGGGCCAACATCTCTTTTGTGAGGAAGTGACATGGCCCTAAATAAGGGTTTGAGGGGGAACTCACAAGCAAAACCCACCTGTGTGAGTTGGACCATCCTCCTCCTCCACCTCCTGCCACAACTCCAACACCAGAGCCACAGCCTGGAAGCAAGCGTAGAAGTAAGACAAGAAAGTGATGGGCTGGGTTCAGTCTGGTCTGGCAAAAGACACAGGCTGTGTATGACCACAGCCTGGGGACATATATGTCATCTGCTGCTGTTCCTGATCTTTTGGAGTTCTGGACCAGATTGTGCTCCCTATTAAATGGACTCCACAGCTACCAATTTTGCATGTCAAATCAGATCACAAGAAATAATAAAGAAATCAGTTTGTGAGAACTCTGCGTGAATATCAGCAGCAAAACAACTTCATAATTCTAGCATTATAAAGAAGAAGAGAATGCACTGTATTGAAAGATTATTAAATTTGCAGCATGACGAATGTGCTATCTCCATTATGAGACGCTAGTTTTACCAGACCGAGCGCTTCCATCTTGTACTTGATTCAGAGCATGCGTGGAATTTTGTGCGTCGGAACGGTCTACGCGCCCTCGGAATTTACCAGAACAGATTTTGTTGTCGGAAAATTTGAGAACCAGCTCTCAAATTTTTGTTGTCGGAAATTCCAACGAAAAATGTTCGAAGGAGCCTACACATGGTCAGAATTTCCAACAACAAGCTCCTATTGAACATTTGTTGTCGGAATGTCCGATCGTGTGTACGCGGCAAAAGAACAGGCAAGACCCATGAAAGGCATAGACACATAGGAAACCTTTCTGTTGTACTTACATATCTGATATGCAGGGCTTTTTTTTGGTGCAGGAACTCACCCCTTCTGAGTGACTTCTTGTCTCTGACCCTCTACCCGCCTCTAAACAACATCTTTTGGTTCCACCCCCTACCCACCTCCCAGTACTGCCCCTTTTAGAGACTACAGAACCAAGTATCATTTTGTGGTGATAGGTAATTTGTATGGCAGCCAGCATCAGTAGACTCTTCAGGACACCCCAGCACCCCTTGCCATTACATACACTCAGTGCTGGAGGTGCCAGAACTGCATTCTCCCACGTTTCCGCTGAAAAAAATCCCTGCTGATATGTAATTTTGGCATATATGACATTCTATGACCATTATATATGTGTATAGTACAGTTAGGGATTATTTTCATGTATCTTGAAAAAAATCTGTATAAACGATTTCAAGGTGCTAGTATGTGTTTTTACATGTCCAATTTTTTATACTTTTTGATATAAGAGTAATAAATATAATTTATTTTTTAACTGATTTGTTTTTTGTTCTTTTGCATGTGTTGATACATTGGACAACCTCCTTTGTGTCGTTGTCAATACAGCAAAAAAAAAAAGGGGGAGTAAGTGGTCACCTAAAGCTGTCTTGAAATGAATACATTTTCACTTAGTAGGGAACTGGCTACATCTAGCCTGTGATACTAGCAATCAGTTTTTTTTTTGGGGGGGGGGGCGGCAAACAGTGCACCCACAGCCAGCCAACCCCCCCCTCCAGCCCGGTCAGAGCACTTACCCCATCTATGGCGGCCAGCGCTTCACCCGGGTGACAGGTGGCGGGCATTAAATACATTTAGATGACTATGTATGTTGTAGTGCCTAAAAAGTTGATTTGGAACCTATTGGTTTAATTTTATCTATAATTTAGGTTGTGGCAACCTCTTACCAGATCAGCATCCACATTACCACCCTGTGGGGATGCCCTTTTTTCTCCATATTGGGTCCAACATTGACAAGCGCCCACTGCTTCTTTCTGTCCATTGGCCAAAGGCTTTGTTTTCACAGAATGTAGCACATCCTCTGGATGGGGGGGGGGGGAGATCGTGTCATTCATCCGCCTCTTCTCCATAAAACATTTTACAATGTGAGACAATAATAGCATGAGTTCTGTGAATGGCACCAAGACCGGGAAGGGGAGGATGAGTGGCGCTGGTCTTTCACCCTCGCAGCCTCTGCTATTAGCCCCTGCAGTACCAGTGGCATGAAGGGAAGATTTTTACATGAAGCAACATGGAGCAAGAGCCTGCAGGTCATGAAATGCACACCATAACTAATGTGTTTGGTGCTGCACCCCCAACACGCCAAAACCCCCAACCCCCCCCCCCCCCACCCCGCGGCCTTCCCAAACACTCTAAAATTAAATGAAATTTACCAGAATTATATACACTGACGTTTTTTCTGCTTCTGTTTGTTCCTTGTTCATTGGAAGGTGAATGGAGCCTATTGCTAGTGGAGGTATTTGTACATTGCAATAGCAGGTGAATTCCAAACATTTTCCTGTTTGTGTTTGCCTGGATTTGATTTAGCATTTGTAAAACTTGACATGTGAATGCATTAAAGTAGAACTGAAGGAAAATCTTTTTTTTTCATTTTGGATAGAGTAAGGGAGTGTTACCCTTGTCAGGTCCCCCCCCCCCCTTATCTGTGTCCTATTGGTGACGTTTCCCTTCGCACTTCCTGTCTCATAGCTACATGTGGAAGTGAGAGGAAATCCCTCCAAAGTGGGTAAAATCCTTGGTAGTCACCAGGATCACCAGAACTAGTGTCCCCATTGGAAGATTTCCCCTCCCCTTATTTTATTAGTGGCCACTCAGAATTGTGAATTTCTTTCACTTTTTTTGTTCAATCTTTTTTATTGTTATAAAGAAGAACACAGAGTTTACTCCAATATAAAGTATAGTGTACATACAATGGAAGGACTCCAATAAAATGGGTATGCAGCATACATAATAAGAAGAGAGGCACAAGGCCTTCAGAACATATGAAAAGCAAATAACAATAGAAACAAAACAATTACAAAAGTGGTCAGCACTGGTAAACATGGGTTATGCTAAAGCAATAACTTGCTGTATCACGTTTCAGTGGCTTAAGGTTATAAGGAAGAGTCAAGCAAAAGAAGAGAAAGAGAGAAAAGGTAGAAAATAGAAAAAAGAGAGAGAGAGAGAGAGGCTGATGTCTCAGAGTGAACACAGGACTCAAGCTATAATAACTGCAAAAGATGAGGACTCAGAGTTCCAAGAGAGACTTATCGAAACCAGGTGGAAGAAAATGATCCAGCCAGGGTTGCCATATTTTAAGATGTTTAAGAATTTTATCTTGAATATTAACTTCAATTTTACTATAGATCATAGCCTGGGTGATCCTATGTTTGGTTTCAACAATGCAGAGTGTAGAGGACTTCCAAGCTCATGCTATGTTTTGTTTGGCTGCTATCATGACCTGCAATATAAGACAGAACGGGGCTCTGGTATAGTCCAGGGTATGATGGTTCAGCAACGCAAGGCATGGGGCTAGGTCAAGCATGGTGCTCATCAGGGTAGAGGCCATTCGGAAAATATCTGTCCAAAATTGCTGCACAACAGGACAGGTCGACCAGATATGTGCATGCGTGCCCTCTTGACCACAGGCATGGAAACATACAGGGGGATACCAAGGAAGAAAGTTTGAAATCCTCAACGGGACCAAATAACACCGCATGAGAACTTTATAATTTGTTTCAAGTGCTAAAATGTTTTGAGAAGAAGATTTAGTGGTCACACAAATATTATCCCAATCCATCACCTCCAGATCAACCTCAAGGTCTCTAGACCATTGTGCAGTATAAGATGGCATACTGGCCAACAGGGACATATGATCGTTGTACAGACACAATATAATACCTGGGTGCAGGTCAGGGTTGCATATACCTTCGTAGAGAGATAGACTGGTAAGAGATGAATATGTGCATACAATCTTCTAAAAAAAGTGGGCAACCTGGAGATAACGAGGTAGGAGTTGAACCTGTTCCTGTAGGGCAGCAAATTTTTTCAGGTCATTATCTGTCACAAGGTCCCTTATACAGGTCAAACCAAGGGAGTGCCAAAAGTGGAATAAAGGGGGATTAGAATAGGCCAGGTATAAGCCTGGGTGGTTTAGAAAGGAAAGCAGTGGGGAAATGCTAATTTGAATGTGCTTCTGAGTTTATCCCATAGTGTAAGGGAATGCTGGGTTATTGGGTTGGCTAGAAGCCCGAGGTGGGAGTGAGTCATCCACAACCAGTTAGTAACTGACAAGGGATATAAATCAATCGCCTCAAGGTCTACCCATAACGCGGCCTCAGTTGTTGCAATGGTAGAGCGTTAACTGGACTAGTTGTGCGGCGTGATAATATCTAAGAAGATTGGGGACCCCTAGGCCACTGTGGAATCTGCCACATAGCAGTAAGTTTTGAGAGACTCCAGGTTTAGTGGAGCCCCATTTATACTTTTATACTGTACTCTGGAGAGCCTTGGAAAAATAAGAGGGGGTTGCAACAATTTCTTTGACTTTTACTGTCAGTGAGGTTCATCACCAGGCTGAATACAGGAGAGGGTAAATCACAGACAGCAATAGAAACTGACAGGTGCTCTATCCAAAACTAGAAAAAAGTTTTACCTTTAGTTATACTTTACATATAGCGGTATTAAACCTAAAACCAATAATTTAATATATTGCAACTTACCAATCATTAGATATGGTGGCTGCATTAGTTTTCTTTTCTTGGACTTTTTTCCCTGTGTTTTCACCTGGTGATCTGGCCAGTAACACACCTCCTGTATTAGAGTGCCCCCACTCTGGATGAATCAGCACATAAGGCACCTTTGGACAGCAGCATTGTCAGACTGGGGGAATGGGAGTGTTAGATGTACCAGGGGTGGGAAACTCAATTTCATTGCAGGCTGCATCAGCAGTATGGCTGCCCTCAAAGGGCCGGTTGTATCTTGGGTGCACTACAGAGTGCAGAGTTCAGGAGTGCGCTATGTACAGAGTGCAGAGTTCAGGTTGGCACTATGTACAGAATTCAGTTCCAGGTGTGCCCTATGCACAGAGTAAAAGGGTGCACAGATGTACAGAGTGCAGCGTTTAGGAGTACGCTACATACAGAGTGCAGGGTTCCCGATTGTGTAATGTACAGAGTTCAGAGGTGTTTGGTGTACAGAGTGCAGGGTTTAAGGGTGCACTGCAGAGTGCAGGGTTCAGGAGTGCATTACATACAGATTGCAGTGTTCAGGGGTGTGCTGTGTACAGAATGCAGTTCCAGGGGTGCCCTATACACAGAGTACAGAGTGCAGGGGTGTGCTATGTACAGAGTGCAGGGTTTTCGGGGTGTGCACATACAGAGTGCAGGGTTCAGGAGTGAGTTATGTACAGAGTGCAGAGTTCAAGGGTGTGCTGTGTACAGAGTTTAGGGCTGCACTACATACAGAGTGCAGTGTTCAGGAGTGTGTTGTGTACAGAGTGCAGGGTTAAGGGGTTCACTATGCACAGTGTGCAACCTCAACCCCCCCCCCCCAAGGCTTCCTCACCTCTCTCTCCTACCTGGCTCGACGCTAGTACCTCCCTGTGTAGGTGGATCTGCCTCACAAGGCGATCATTCTCTCTAAGATTCTGGAGGTCTGTCCCCATTCTGAGTGCATGCAGGGATCTGTTAGATCTGGGAGCCCCTGAGAGCAAAGCTGACAGCAGGGAGTGAGAGCGGAGGATGAGTGCCGGAGGTGGGGGAATGGAGGACCGCCACGTTCCAGGTGCAAAACTGGGCGCAAGGGGCCACATGACAAGGCCTGGAGGGCCTTGAGTTTGACATATGTGTACCACAAGATTTAGAACCACCAACAAATTGAAGTTGAACTAAAGCTTACACTTTGGTGTCCGTTTATGAAGCAGTGATCCCGAGGATCACCGCTGATCACAGTCCATAAACAGTTTATGAAACAGAGATAATCGGGGGAGAACATGTTTGAACTTGTTCTCCCGCCGATTATCTCTACACACGGAGAATCCTCATTGACTGTCACAGTAACGGCCAGTTTATGAAGCGGTGATCTCAGCGCTTCACTGGCGATCTGTGTCAGAAGTCACACTCCCAGGTTCACCAGCTCAGAGGTGGTGAATCGGGGAGTGAAGAGGAAATCTGGGGGGATCTGAGGGGGAAGGAGGAAGTTTTTTAACTTCCTTATGCCTCGTTCAGACCCCCCAACACTGTAAGCATGTCCCCTTGTCATATTTATGAGTATACATATATATACATATAATGTGTATATGTATATATATATCATGTGTGTGTATATACATGTATATATAATGTGTGTGTGTGTATACATATGTGTATAATGTAGGGGAACTCGTTATTTTATTAACATCAATCCACGACGTTGAGCGGTGATAATTTATCACTGCTTGATAAACTGACATCTGGTACTATAATCTCGTAAAGTCTCACGAGATTCCAGTATCAGGGGCCGTTCTCCACTGTTTGAAGCATTTGTAGATCACTTCACTCCTCCAAAGGTGAAGCGATCTACTCCGCTTCATAAACAGGCACACAGAGGAGAAGATTCTTCACTGTGAATGCCGGAGAACGAAGCAGTGAATAGATTTCACTGCTTCATAAACGGACACCTATATAAGCAGTTGCAGCAATCAGTTTTGTTTATTTTGGAATAAAGGTTTTACATAAATAAAGAAAAGTTGATAATAGTAAGCACCCCTGTCAGTGGTAAATGGTTTGTCTGAACCCTCTAAACGTCTACATCTACAGCACAGCTTGCTCTTTTGAAGAACAACAGATTTATTGGCCAGATCATCAGTGAAAATAAAAGAAAGAAAGACTAAAAAATAAAAGTAATGTTACCTCCACATCTAATGGGGCGTACACATGGTCGGACTTTTCGTCTACAAAAGTCCGACAGCCTGTCCGACAGACTTTCGACGGATTTTGGCGGACTTTTGGCAGACTTGCGGCAGACTTTCTAACGAACGGACTTGCCTACATACGATCACACAAAAGTCCGACGGATTCGTACGTGATGACGTACACCGGACTAAAATAAGGAAGTTGATAGCCAGTAGCCAATAGCTGCCCTAGCGTGGGTTTTTGTCCGTCGGACTAGCACACAGACGAGCGGATTTCTTGGTCCGGCGTAGTTACGACGTAAAGATTTGAAGCATGTTTCAAATCTAAAGTCCGTCAGATTTGAGGCTGGAAAAGTCTGCTGAAAGTCCGGGGAAGCCCACACACGATCGGATTGTCAGCCAGCTTTAGTCCGTCGGTGTCCGTCGGACTTTTGTAGACGAAAAGTCCGACCGTGTGTACGCGGCATAAGAATCGGTAAGCTGCAACAAAATAAATATTTCCTTCTGGGTTTAATACCACTTTAACCCATGCTTAAAGTGCAGTATCAGCTTTTTCAGCAGTATGTGAGGTTGGCATTCAGTAATGCTGAACCAATGCTGTTTATAACTTTACATTTTTTTCCACAGAACATGGAAATGCAATTATTTCAGTAAATATAAACTGCTAAATACCTTTTCTCATGAGTAGTATATAGCAGTCTTGTGACCAGGGATCAGCAAGATGTCCGTATGCAGTACCCATATTTTGCTATTGATCCGGTTTTATAAGCTTTCCAAGGGGGGTCTTAAGGTGGTGATTTCCGCTTTAAGTGTAGGTGACCCCCTAACATGCCACATTTGGCATGTAATTTTTTTGGGGGGTAAGCGGGTACCCTGTTTATATGGGCACCCAGCTCTCCCTTCCCCCCTGGTGCTGCGGCGCCGGAAAGAAGATCACCTCTCCCCCCCTCCCTCCCTGCAATCTTCTGGGACACGTCACAGATCCCAGAAGATTGCCCGGCCAATCACAGCACGCAGCACAGATCATGCATGTGCAGTGCATGCATGCGCAGTGCGCGCCCGGCTGTGAAGCCACAGCTGGGCGCCTACAGTTACAATGACGGCGCCACGGAGAGGAGGGGGAGAGGAGCGAGGCTCCGTGCGCCTGCATCGCCGGACCGTGGGACAGGTGAGTGTCTGATTATTAAAAGTCAGCAGCTACACTTTTTGTAGCTGTTGACTTTTAAATGGGTGGAATTCCACTTTAAGTTAGACATTTGATCTCAGTAAAAGCTGGCCATATACAGTACTTATAGATTTATTTTTTTTGTTCAGCCTTCTGACTGAATGAAAAAAAAATCGAACTGATTTCTTTATTCACTCAGCACCCACAGAGTGCATGGCCAGCTTAAGGTTTAATTAGTGAACATTGCCACCAAATAGAGGAAAGGGTGCCCAGGCCAAGCTACATCTTCAGCACAGTGGAGAAATCTTGCCATCTTAGTTATCCAAATCTATGCACCACTGAACTAGGAGTTAAACATTTCTTCCAGAAATGTGAGTTTTTAAGTGTGAGAGAGTGTGACAATGAAATGCTATGAGAGGGTTTGACTGTGAGCACGGAGACAATTTTTTCAAAGCCACCTCCATGTAGATGGTTATAGATGCACAACCAAATCAGGGGGGATCTATGGGGGACCATGGCCTGCTCTAAAGGGGATCTATGGGGGACCCTGCTCTAAAGGGTGATCTATGGGGACCCTGCTCTAAAGTGTGATCTATGGGGACCCTGGCCTGCACTAAAGGGCGATCAATTGGGACCCTGCTCTAAAGGGGGATCTAGGAGGACCCTGAGTGCTCTGAGGAAGAGAGGCCACCCTCGAAACGCGTCAGCCTACCTTGGACTTTTTCATCCCACCTTAGTCTACTGGCCAGCAGATCCTGCTGGATGAGGCCAATGATGAACTATGCACTATCTGCTTGATTTTATCACTCGTTTGTGAGAACATTATTTTATTTGTAATAAATGTCAGTGTTGCAAAGGTAATGCGCAAGGCTGGTGTGCCCTCTGTCCTTGCTTTCTTTTAGCGCTATTTCTGGGTTCCCCCAACCTGTTGAGAGTGGTAGCACAGTCGATGCAGTGCCATGATTTGTGAAGATTTCCTTCCTTCCTTCTTCAATTTACCCTATGGCAATCTTTTGCGCGCAGGAGCATTTGTTTCTTTTTCTATGGGGACCCTGGCCTGCTCTAAAAGGAGATCTATGAGGACCCTGGCCTGCTCTAAAGGGGGATCTATGGGGACCCTGGCCTACTCTAAAGGGGGAATCTATGGGGACCCTGGCCTGCTCTAAAGGGGGATCTACAGGGACCCTGGCCTTCTCTAAATGGGAATCTATGGGGACCCTGGCCTGCTCCAAAGGGGGAATCTATGGGGACCCTGGCCTGCTCTAAAGGGGGATCTACAGGGACCCTGGCCTTCTCTAAATGGGGATCTATGGGGACCCTTGCCTGCTCTAAAGGGGGGATCTATGGGGACCCTGACCTGCTCTAAAGGGGCATCTATGGGGACCCTGACCTACTCTACAGGGGCATCTATGGGGACCCTGGCCTGCTCTAAAAGGGCATCTATGGGGACCCTGGCCTGCTCTAAAGGGGCATCTATGGGGGCCCTGGCCTGCTCTAAAAGGGGTTCTATGGAGACCCTGGTCTTCTCTAAAAGGGAATCTATGGGGACCCTGGCCTGCTCTAAATGGGGTCATGTTGGCTAAATATATATATTCTTTGCAGGGAGAGCCTGGAGTACCTAGTGGTGCAGGAAAACCGGGTAGCACTGGGAATATAGGTGTATAAATGTTATTTTAATCTTATTTGTACTTGTAGAATTAGGCCAGAGAGTAGACAGAGTGTTTTTTAATTTTAAATGTATCTTGGTGTCTTTCACTAAGGTCTGTACTTTGGGAAACGTCTGCCACAGCCTTGGTCCGTGCCTATCCCTGCTTGTGACTTCTTTCAGTGTCTGGTTAAAACTTGTAGGAGGAGTTTTCATTCACCTCTGATTGTCCTATAAGACTGCAGGGCCCCTGACCCTCTGTCTGGATTTTATTGTTGTGGGTTTAATAACACTTTCAAGTAAGCTTTCCAGCACTGAAGATGCATTCAATACTGGATCAGCATTATGGAATTTCATTAAAAACCACTGTGCTGGCAGTAAAGGTCCATGTAAATGAACTTAGTAAAGGTGTGGTGAATGTGCAATGAATGTGGCATTGATTTTCATTGTTAACTACAATCCAGATTACGCCAATAAAGTAAAAGTGTATCTAAACCCAAGAACATAAATTGACAGCAGTGCAGCTTACCAGTCGTTAGATGTGTTGATTGCATTTGTTTTCTTTTTCACACTTTTTTCTTTATTATTTATAAGGGGCAACTCCACTTTCGTAGGGGCAAAATAGCAAATACAAATAATAAAATAATGTACACAATTGCTACACAAGTCATATTGTAATTTATGTTGCTAAAAATTACCTTTCCTTTCCAATCTGCAGCGCTGTAATTTTTTGTAAAATGCAATGTGGCTACCTGGAGGCATTCTGTACACAGATAGTGTACGGATTGCCCCGCCCACCCCCTAGAAATGTAATTTCCTACCTGTGTGATTGGCTCCCTGATTTTCCCAGAAGTCTGCACTAAAGATACAAGTCAGATTTTGGCATCCTCTGCAACAAAAATCTAATTTTTGGTGAGATACTCCCAAAGGAAAATCACATCTAAAAGGATGCAGACTCTGAAACTTTCCTTTTTTGGAGCCCTCAGGTACAGCAGCTGATTGATAATTATAAAACCACTCCCATACAGATTCACATGGACACAGACAAACAAAAATGTATTTCTTCAGAATGACAAAAGGTAGAAATCTGCAACAGGAAGCAGTTAATACCGCTTTAAGTACTTGTAAAGGGATGCAGACATTGAAGGAAGACAGCCTCAAAATTGGGATTTTAAGGACAATTTTTGAAAAAATATATAAGGAAATGTCAATAAAATATTCGATTTATTAATACACGTAGATGATAAAATCAACAATAGTACATAATAATAGAAATGGAGAATGACAGAAGTGGTATAATCCCACTACATAAATGAGAACCATCCATGAGTGAGAGTCCAACGCGTTTCAAAAAGTGCAAATATAATCTTCATCAGGGACAATTTGCCACTTATGTCAAAAATAAATTAAATAGGATAGAGCTTCCTCAATGCCATTGATCGTCCAAAAAGCCTGTTTCTAGCCTTTCAATCATACAAAGGAACCAATGGATATGAACATCCAACAGGGGCAAAAAAATAGGAAGAAAATGAAAAAAAATCTTGAAGGACATTGATTGTAGAAGGACAGGGACAAATTGTTGGGTCCAAAAAGAGACCTAGGAACAAAGTGGTCCAGATAACGATAATCCTAACCCATATAAGGGGAGGTAAGGGGAAGTAAAAAAGAACAAACAAAGTTCTAGATCAACGGTTGAAGGTCCCAGCAAAAACAAACATCAAATGACAAAGGTACCTGCCCACACAAATGGACAGAGAGTGTCCTCCCCTCCCTTAGGGAGACAAATTTGGTCAAAAAATGATCCAAAAGAAAATAGCATGGAAAGAGGATGGCGGAATGCAGACATTGCAACTTTTCTCATAAGATCACTGAGAGTGCACAGGTGATTAAAATGAACCCGACCCTCCTATTCAGAATCAAGTATGCAATCAGTCTGGTGAAACAAACGGGTATTGCTCCAGGGCAAAAACAGGTAGGAATCTGCAACAAGGTTTGTTAAAGTCCCTGCAATGTGCATTGATCACCCACAGGGTGGCGTGCTTTGTGTATTTCTTCCAGATCTGTGCAGTAATCAGTGTGAGACTTTGGCTTCTTGTAATAAAGACTGCTCACTGCTGCCCTCTCACTTTGTACAGAGTGACTGGTCTTGTCTCCGCCCCCTCCTGCAGTTTTATGGGGGAAGCCTGTAGTGGGTAGACCTTCTGGGTCCCTCCCACAGCTCTGCTCCCGGCATAGGCTATGTACAGCACAGTGATGATGTCACTTGTCACTTTTACAAGGTAATATATGAATTAGCAAAGGCATTTAGTGCTCACAAAATAGATTTATATCATTTGCAGTTATTTACAATATATTTAAATAAAAGTCGCTGTGCCTCGAGTTCAGATTTAAAGCGCTGGAGCAAAACAGCACACACTATTACTGTGATAATAGTGTGGTAAATAAATTGTGCAGGTTCCCAGTAGTAGCATAAGCAAAATGCATTGGTTTCCAAGAAAATAAAAATAGACTTTCTATGGCAGATAATGTGTTTTGCCAAGTCTGCTTTGTAAAATTCTCTCTAGTATAACACCTGTGAAAATGAAGGGCCCTGACACATTAGAAAACAGGTGGAGAGCAAGAAAAGAGAGAAGCGTGTTAAAATCTGTGTTATTGTTGTGTCCCTCTGAGACACACATGACCTCTATTTTGGCTTTCTAGTTAACTATATATTAATCATATACTCGGCTTATTTAAAATGTGTCCTCATAATTCCCTATATTTCTTGGGTAGGTCTAGTAACACTGGACTGTGGGCCTATACTGACATCTGCTGGCAATATTAGAGATTGTATTTCATTCTAGTCTTAAATGATCAGTTCACCTTTAGGAACATTATTATTATTATACAGGATTTATATAGCACCAACAGTTTGCGCTTAATAAAATTAAGGCAGACATCACAGTTACAATACAATTTGGTACAAAAACAATCAGAGGGCCCTGCTCATTACAGCTTACAATCTAGGATGGAGGGTCAATCAGGGCTTTTTTTCCTCAAACAATAGGCGCTGGAACTTAACCACGGCCCCACAAAACCCCTCCCCCTACACACACCCTCTAAATCACATCAAATAGTGGGTGTGTTCAGTCAAATTTCACGAAAACAGTAGGAGGGTCTTAAAGGGGCATTAAATACCAGGATTGCATTACATACAGAGTGCAGAGCTGTCACTTGTAAACACAGAAACCAGACTTCTGTGTTTACAAGTGATTGTGGTGAGCAGGCACCAAAGGGTCTGAGCCAGAGGTGGTGGAACTGAGTTCCACCAAGTTCCCCCTGAAAAAAAGCCCTGGGGTCAATTGATACAAAAGGTAATAGCTGTGGGGGATGAGCTGATTAAGAAAGTAAAACAGTGTATTAATTAGAAGCAGGATAAGCTTCTTTAAAGAGAAAGGTTTTCAAGGATCGTCTAAAGATGGATAGATTAGGGGACAGTCGGACACATTGGGGTAGGGAGTTCCAAAGGATGGGAGAAGCTCTGGAGAAATCCTGGAGGTGAGCATGGGAGGAGGTGACAAGGGAGCTAGAGAGCAGGAGGTCTTGGGAGGAGCAAAGAGAGCGGCTTGGTTGGTATTTTGGGACTAGGTTAGTGATGTAGCTGGGGGCAGAGTTGTGGAGGGCTTTGTAAATTATTGTTAGTACTTTGAATCTTATTCGTTGGGTGAGTGGAAGCCAGTGCAGGGATTGGCAGAGAGGGGTGGAGGACACTGAATGGTTGGTAAGGTGGATGATTCTTGCAGCAGCATTCATTATGTACTGAGGGGGGATAGTCTAGGTGAAGGTAATCCAATGAGGAGGGAGTTGCAGTAGTCGAGACGAGAGATGACCAGGGAGTGAATTAGAAGCTTGGTGATGTCATTGGATAAAAAGGGGCATATTCTAGAGATGTTGCGGAGACTAAGACAGCATGTTTTGGACAGGGATTGAATGTGGGCCTGAAAGGACAGTTCAGAGTCTAGGGTTACCCCTAGCACCCTGG
The DNA here is from genome assembly GCA_037952835.1 of Lithobates septentrionalis. Classification (NCBI taxonomy): domain Eukaryota; kingdom Metazoa; phylum Chordata; class Amphibia; order Anura; family Ranidae; genus Lithobates; species Lithobates septentrionalis. The sequence goes on from JBBDGP010002976.1 coordinate 256,602, forward strand.
CATGTGGGGACGGACTGATAGTTGTGCCATTGATCTTGACGGAGAAGTCAGGGCAGGGGAAGGGACACATGGGTGAGGAAGAATCAGGAGCTTGGTCTTATATAGATTGAGTTTGAGGAAGTGGTATTACATCCAGGCTGATATGTCTATTAGTAAATCAGTGATGTGTGAGGAGATGGATGGGGTGAGCTAAGGGGCAGAGAGATAGATTTGGGGGTCATCGGCATATAAATGGTAGCGGGAACCATGGGTGGCTATCAGCTATCAGAGTATGTAAACAGTAAAAAAGGGAGGACAGACCATATTGGCCCCATAAAGAATGAGGAAGGACATCTGGTTACAAAGGATGGGGAGATGGCAAAGGTATTGAATTTATTCTTCTCCTCAGTCTTCACGAGTGAATCGGGGGGCTTCAGTAACCAAAACCGCAGTGTTTATCCTCATGACACAACACAGGAAGCACCTCCATGGTTAACAGAGGACAGAATTAAAATTAGACTTGAGAAACTTAACATTAATAAATCACCGGGACCAGATGGCTTGCATCTGAGGGTACTTAGGGAACTCAGTCAAGTGATTGCCAGACCGTTGTTCCTAATTTTTACAGACAGTCTACTGACTGGAATGGTACCAGCTGATTGGAGAAAAGCCAATGTAGCACCAATATTTAAAAAGGGCCCAAAATACATCCCTGGGAATTACAGACCAGTTAGCCTAACATCAATAGTATGTAAACTCTTGGAGGGGATGATAAGGGACTATATACAAGATTTTAGTAATAAGAACGGTATCATTAGCAGTAATCAGCATGGATTCATGAAGAATCGTTCTTGCCAAACCAATCTATTAACCTTCTATGAGGAGGTGAGTTGCCATCTAGATAAAGGAAGGCCCGTAGACGTGGTGTATCTGGATTTTGCGAAAGCATTTGACACAGTTCCCCATAAACGTTTACTGTACAAAATAAGGTCCGTTGGCATGGACCATAGGGTGAGTACATGGATTGAAAACTGGCTACAAGGGCGAGTTCAGAGGGTGGTGATAAATGGGGAGTACAGTAAAAATCTCTCCTGCGTTCAGGTGTCCATGAACCAAACATGTGGTGCGACCGCCTAAAAAGGTAATGTCTAATGTCTTGCAGCCCTCCTTTGAACAATGGGTATTCAAGCTAGAAAAAAACAGAAAAGAAGGAGGGCGCACCAACCTAGTGCATTACCACTAATAAACTTTAATGCAGCATAAAAACAGCAGAAATAATACTCTCTCTATAAATGTGCCTGTGTCTGCCACACCCAATTGGTGGCGACGCCCCCCCTCCTCCAAAGACTTGGGTGTTGTTCAAGTCTTTGGAGGAGGGGGGGGGCGTCGCCACCAATTGGGTGTGGCAGACACAGGCACATTTATAGAGAGAGAAGTTTGAGAGACCAACCATTGCCCGCTTAGGCTCTGAAGAAAGGGGTGCTCCCCCGAAACGCGCTAGCCGTTTGCACCGGTTTGACCCTCTTGGCAATAGGTCCTGGTGTGTCGATTTACAGAAACAGCGCTGTTGCGCCCTTTTTAAAGCTGGTTTTACAAGCTCGTTTGTGAGTATTATTTCTGCTGTTTTTATGCTGCATTAAAGTTTATTAGTGGTAATGCACTAGGTTGGTGCGCCCTCCTTCTTTTCTGATAAATGGGGAGTACTCGGAATGGTCAGGGGTGGGTAGTGGGGTTCCCCAGGGTTCTGTGCTGGGACCAATCCTATTTAATTTGTTCATAAACGACCTGGAGGATGGGATAAACAGTTCAATCTCTGTATTTGCAGACGATACTAAGCTAAGCAGGGCAATAACTTCTCCGCAGGACGTGGAAACCTTGCAAAAAGATCTGAACAAACTAATGGGGTGGGCAACTACATGGCAAATGAGGTTCAATGTAGAAAAATGTAAAATAATGCATTTGGGTGTCAAAAATATGAATGCAATCTATACACTGGGGGGGAGAACCTCTGGGAGAATCTAGGATGGAAAAGGACCTGGGGGTCCTAGTAGATGATAGGCTCAGCAATGGCATGCAATGCCAAGCTGCTGCTAACAAAGCAAACAGAATATTGGCATGCATTAAAAAGGGGATCAACTCCAGAGATAAAACGATAATTCTCCCACTCTACAAGACTCTGGTCCGGCCGCACCTGGAGTATGCTGTCCAGTTCTGGGCACCAGTCCTCAGGAAGGATGTACTAGAAATGGAGCGAGTACAAATAAGGGCAAAAAAGCTAATAAAGGGTCTGGAGGATCTTAGTTATGAGGAAAGGTTGCGAGCACTGAACTTATTCTCTCTGGAGAAGAGACGCTTGAGAGGGGATATGATTTCAATAAACAAATACTATACTGGTGACCCTACAATAGGGATAAAACTTTTTCGCAGAAGAGAGTTTAACAAGACTCGCGGCCACTCATTAAAATTAGAAGAAAAGAGGTTTAACCTTAAACTACGTAGAGGGTTCTTTACTGTAAGAGCGGCAAGGATGTGGAATTCCCTTCCACAAGCGGTGGTCTCAGTGGGGAGCATTGATAGCTTCAAGAAACTATTAGATAAGCACCTGAATGACCGCAACATACAGAGATATATAATGTAATACTGACACATAATCACACACATGGGTTGAACTTGATGGACTTGTGTCTTTTTTCAACCTCACCTACTATGTAACTATGTAACTATATAGCTGACCCAGGGAGGACATGTAGATCGAGAACAGTAGAGGTCCAAGGACAGAACCTTGGGGGACCCCAACGGTAAGAGGTGTTAGTGAGGAGGAAGTGGAGTTGTAAGTGACACTAAATGTGGCTTATAGGAAAGCTCGGAATGAATTAAAGAAAGGCATTAAGGAGGCTAAGCGTAGATATAAACAGCGCATTGAATCTTATTTTGAAAATCAAAATTCTTGTAGCTTGTGGAAGGGGATTAAAACAATGGTAGATTTTAAATCTAGGAATACACAGGTTTTTAAAGTGCTCCCTGACACCTTAAACCAATTTCTTGCTCGCTTTGAGGGCCAAAATATAAGATGTGAAACTATAGTAAAGAACTAGTGGAGGATGACCATTTATTGGTATTAAAAATACATGAGGTCAGGTCAAATTTGAGGAAGATTGACATCAGAAAGGCAGCAGGACCAGACGGGGTGTCAGGCCGTATACTGAGGGGATGTGCAGACCAGTTAGCAGGTGTTTTTACTGATATTTTTAATTTGTCATTAAAGCAGGCTGCAGTACCTTCTTGTTTTAAATCTACTACTATTGTCCCAATACCTAAAAAATCAGCGGTATCATGCTTAAATGATTATCGCCCAGTTGCCCTAACTCCTATCATCATGAAATGTTTTGAGAGGCTCGTATTATCACATCTTAAGGCAAGCATTCCTGCTGATCTGGATAAGTATCAGTTTGCCTATCGTGCAAATAGATGCACAGATGATGCAATTGCTATTGCATTGCATGCTGCCTTGATATATCTTGAGCACCCAAACACATATGTTAGGATGTTATTCATTGATTTTAGCTCTGCATTTAACACAGTAGTTCCTGACAAATTAGTGAAAAAGTTAAAAGCTTTGGGCCTATGTCCATTGCTCCGCTCATGGATTATGGATTTTTTAACAAACAGGCCACAAATGGTGAGAATAGGAGATCAGATGTCTAATGCCCCGTACACACGGTCGGATTTTCCGATGGACAATGTCCGATCGGAGCGTGTTGTCGGAAATTCCGACCGTGTGTGGGCGCCATCGGACATTTTCCATCGGATTTTCCGACACACAAAGTTGGACAGCAGGAGATAAAATTTTCCGACAACAAAATCCGTTGTCGGAAATTCCGATCGTGTGTACACAAATCCGATGGACAAAGTGCCACGCATGCTCAGAATAAATAAAGAGATGAAAGCTATTGGCCACTGCCCCGTTTATAGTCCCGACGTACGTGTTTTACGTCACCGCGTTCAGAATGATCGGATTTTCTGACAACTTTGTGTGACCGTGTGTATGCTAGACAAGTTTGAGCCAACATCCGTCGGAAAAAATCCTAGGATTTTGTTGTCGGAATGTCCGAACAAAGTCCGACCGTGTGTACGGAGCATTAGACTATTATTTTGAATACAAGGGTACCACACGGATGTGTGTTAAGTCCGGCCTTGTTTACATTGTTCACTCACGACTGTACTCCCATACATGCGTCTAACACTATAGTGAAGTTTGCTGATGACACCACTTTAGTGGGACTCATACAAGATAATGATGAGACAGCTTATAGGCAGGAAATTCAACATTTGGTTGAGTGGTGTAGAGAAAATGATTTAATACTCAATACGGCAAAAACTAAAGAAATAATAGTGGATTATAGGAGATCAAGAAAGATCAATCATTGCCCGGTTCATATAGGTGGTGAGGAGGTGGAAAGGGTGGACACTATTACATTTTTGGGAGTACATATTACAAGGAAGTTGTCATGGTCTCAAAATACTTCTTTTCTAGTGAAAAAAGCGCAGCAGAGACTGTTTTTCCTTCGGAGACTGAAGCAGGCTGGATTGCCCTTAAGGCTTCTGGTCAATTTCTATCATTGTACCATTGAGAGTATTCTTCTCCACTGCGCTGTAGTGTGGTATGCCAGCTGCAGGGCGGAGGATAAGAAGTGCCTGTCTCGTGTGGTGAAAACAGCACAGCGGATCATAGGAACAGATCTACCAAATTTGGACACAGCATATGCCAGCCGATTAAAAAAGCGGGCAAAAGCTATTAGTATTGATCCAACCCACCCAGGTTACAGTGTGTTTGTCCCATTGCCATCAGGGAAAAGATATAGAACACTTAAAATGCACACTAATCGCTTAAAGCATAGTTTTTTTTTCCTAGGGCCGTATTGTCCATAATCCCATCAGGTACAGTGTTTTAGGAATTTTATGTAGAATTTTAACATTCTTTTATTTATTTATTTTTAAATAACATTTTATATCTTGATATATTTAAATAGATATGTGGGCATGTGTTAGGAGTATGTATGTGTGGTTTTCTTGAAAAATGTTTTATTGCTGCTGTAAAGAGTATCCGAAAAAATTTTGTTGTATGTATACAATGACAATAAAGTATATCTATCTATATCTATCTATCTATCTATGTGCGGTGAGATAGGTAAGATTCGAACCAACAATGAGCACAGCCATGGATACCAAGCAAATTGAGTTTTTTGAGACGGAGGGGGTGATCAAATGTATCAAAGGCAACGGAGAGGTTCAAGAGTAAGAGTACGGAACAATGACCATTGGTTTTAGCTGTTAGTAAGTCATTTGTGAGTTTTAGGAGAGCAATTTCTGTGGAGTGTGGACGAAATCCAGACTGGTTATTCTCAAGGTTATTCTCAATGAGGTGGTCGCTCAGTCAGTTGTAGACTAAACATTCAAGGAGTTTGGAGACAAAAGGGAGTAAGGAGATGGGTCTTAGTTTGTTAAGATTGGTGGGGTCCAGTGAGGCCTTTTTTTGGTATGGGAGTGACTAGCGCATGTTTCAGAGGGTTGGGGAAGATGCCAGTAGAGAGGGAGAGGTTGAAGATATGAGTTAAAGAATGTAGGATAGAGCATACTGTATTTAGGGTGTAACATGTAGACATGTGCAATTCGTTTAGTTACAAATTTGTTTCCGGGCGAAATTCGCCATCTTCGTTCATTCGGGAGCATCTAAATCAGGGGTATTTAATCTATGGCCCTCCAGTTGTTCAGGAACTACAATTCCCATCATGCCTAGTCATGTCTGTGAATGTCAGAGTTTTACAATGCCTCATGGGGATGTGTAGTTCCACAACAGCGGGAGGGCCATAGTTTGAAGATCCCTGATCTAAATGAACAAAAGACTCGAAAACGAATTATCAGAAAGAACAAAAATCCAAAAGAACGGAAATCTGAAAGAACAAATACCCTGAAAAAAACTACAATACAAAAGCATCTGAAGTTAAGAATGATCCAAAGTAACATATGATCCGATAAACAAAAAAAAACAAAAACAAAAAAACACATTTTTTGGTAGTGCACATGTAACATGCTCCTATGCACCTGCCTCAAGCGCTTCCTGCTCTGTGACAGTGGCTGGGGGACCTTCTACCCTCCCCTGCTGTCACTTTTTGAAAACAGCCCTTTGTATCAGTGTGGGTAAGCTTTAGCCATAGGTTCCTTTCATACGAGTGTCATCAGTATCCTGACAAAAACTGATTAAAAAAAAAAATTCTTTGGTAAACAAAAGAAAGTGTAAAAACTGAACTTTTTGTATTCGTTTACACCAGTTTGTACATCTATCTTCAGCTCTGTATAGTTCAGTTTACATCAGTATAAATTCATTTTTCACATTTTTTTTTAATGATTGAACGAAAATAGTCATAAGTGGACAGAAGTAAAAATAATGTTTCTTGCTTAAAGGGGATGCAAACTAATGATAGAATTTTAGATTCATATAGGTCTCCAAAAACAGTAAATAGTATTTATTTTGATGAATGCCCAACATTTTGACTGTAGCGCCATCTGCTGGTGAATACAGGTACACTGCATTTTACCGTGAACCTAGCCTATAGCCCAAGTCCAGCAGTTTTTAAAAATTTAATTGCTGGTTTAATATGAGTTTAAATATTTTGTTTGGGCCAAGTTAGCTCAAATTAACTATTTCCAGTACATAACTATGCAGCAGCTGTGTGCACTGTAATATTGGGGTTGATTTACTAAAACTGGAGAGTGCAAAATCTGGGGCAACTGTGCATGGTAGCCAATCGGCTTCTAACTTCAGCTTGTTCAATTCGGCTTTGAAAAAAAAAAAAAACCTGGAAGCGGACTAGTTTGTATGCAAAGCTGCACCAGATTTTGCAATCTCCAGTTTTAGTAAATCAACTCCACTGAGTAGTAGCATTATCTACATGTAGTATGCAGCGTTGTGCTCCGACAGCAGTACCGACACCAGTGGCGGCCGGTGGTAATTTTTTTCTTGAGGGGGCGGCAAACAATAACACCGTTCCCCCCCCCCCTCGGTCGGGTCGGCGGGTGGGTCTGGTGCACTTATCCTTTCTATGCATCGCTTCACCGGGGGCTCCCCTTGCTCAGCAACGGTGATGACAGCCTTCACTTCCTCTGCTCTCCACAGGCATCGGCGGCTTCCGTTTCCTCCCTCCTCCTCGGCAGCCAATCGGGAGTCTTCTCTTTTCGGCCAATCGGAAAAGGGGTCTCAGACCTGCTTCTGATTGGCCAGATTGAGGATCAGTGTTCCTCCTGCCTCTTTGGAGGTCCCTTGGATGGGACAAATGGGACAGTTCCATCCCCTACAACTGGGACACTCCTTGGTATTACTTGGATACTTTTAAGTTTATCAGGGAGCTGGGGCTGCATGGAGTGAAGTTGATTAGAGCATCTGACATTGTTGAGACTGTCCCAGGCCTCCCTTCATCCACTTGCAAAGTGGTATGGAGGAATATTTCTTCAAAGAGACTCACCAACAGGCACAAAGATCTGGCATGGATGGCAATCCAAGGGGGGTACATGCCAGAAACCTGTGCAGATACAGGCACTGCCCTTTTTGCATCATCCAGGAGGAAACTGCTTTTCATGTTTTCTGGGAGTGCCCCTTTGCACAAGGCCTGTTGAGGGCCTTGGAACCTGAACTGAAAGACTTTGTACCACAGACTGCTATCACACATTTTGCCTCTTCTGTGGAACTCATTCACAGGAGGACATTGACAGCACCTGACGGGTGCTGTGCTGCTTTAAGAAAGCTTTATGGTGTGCCAAAAAGCGCCTCATCCACCAGCGGGAGAGGATGTCCATCGAGGACTGTCGCAGACTGGTCCACAGTCTGCTCAGAGACTATAACTTGATGGACTTTAAGGAGGAAGAGGAGGTCTGAAGATTCCCCCCCCCCCCCCCCCCCGTGTATCCTTTGGCAGTTCAATAAAGCTTCGGGCCTGTGAACTCTTTTTTCCCTCCCCTACCCCACCTCCTCCACCCTCCCCCCCCCCCCCTCCCCATCACACCTGTACAAGTATTCAGACCCCCTAACATTTTTCACTCTTTGTTATATTGCAGCCATTTGCTAAAATCATTTAAGTTCATTTTTTTCCTCATTAATGTACACACAACACCCCATATTGACAGAAAAACACAGAATTGTTGACATTTTTGCAGATTTATTAAAAAAGAAAAACTGAAATATCACATGGTCCTAAGTATTCAGACCCTTTGCTATGACACTCATATATTTAACTCAGGTGCTGTCCATTTCTTCTGATCATCCTTGAGATGGTTCTACACCTTCATTTGAGTCCAGCTGTGTTTGATTATACTGATTGGACTTGATTAGGAAAGCCACACACCTGTCTATATAAGACCTTACAGCTCACAGTGCATGTCAGAGCAAATGAGAATCATGAGGTCAAAGGAACTGCCTGAAGAGCTCAGAGGCAGAATTGTGGCAAGGCACAGATCTGGCCAAGGTTACAAAAATTTTTTCGCTGCACTTAAAGTTCCTAAGAGCACAGTGGCCTCCATAATCCTTAAATGGAAGACGTTTAGGACAACCAGAACCCTTCCTAGAGTTGGCCGTCCGGCCAAACTGAGCTATCGGAGGAGAAGAGCCTTGGTGAGGGAGGTAAAGAAGAACCCAAAGATCACTGTGGCTGAGCTCCAGAGATGCAGTCGGGAGATAGTTGTAGAAAGTCAACCATCACTGCAGCCCTCCACCAGTCGGGGCTTTATGGCAGAGTGGCCCTATGGAAGCCTCTCCTCAGTGCAAGACACATGAAAGCCCGCATGGAGTTTGCTAAAAAAAACACCTGAAGGACTCCAAGATGGTGAGAAATAAGATTCTCTGGACTGATGAGACCAAGATAGAACTTTTTGCCCTTAATTCTAAGTGGTATGTGTGGAGAAAACCAGGCACTGCTCATCCCCTGTCCAATACAGTCCCAACAGTGAAGCATGGTGGTGGCAGCATCATGCTGTGGGGGTGTTTTTCAGCTGCAGGGACAGGACGGCTGGTTGCAATCGAGGGCAAGATGAATGCGGCCAAGTACAGGGATATCCTGGAGGAAAACCTTCTCCAGAGTGCTCAGGACCTCAGACTGGGCCGAAGGTTTACCTTCCAACAAGACAATGACCCTAAGCACACAGCTAAAATAACGAAGGAGTGGCTTCACAACAACTCAGTGACTGTTCTTGAATGGCCCAGCCAGAGCCCTGACTTAAACCCAATTGAGCATCTCTGGAGAGACCTAAAAATGGCTGTCCACCAACGTTTACCATCCAACCTGACAGAACTGGAGAGGATCTGCAAGGAGGAATGGCAGAGGATGCCCAAATCCAGGTGTGAAAAACTTGTTGCATCTTTCCCAAAAAGACTCATGGCTGTATTAGATCAAAAGGGTGCTTCTACTAAATACTGAGCAAAGGGTCTGAATACTTAGGACCATGTGATAATTCAGTTTTTCTTTTTTAATAAATCTGAAAAAATGTCAACAATTCTGTGTTTTTCTGTCAATATGGGGTGCTGTGTGTACATTAACCACTTCAGCCCTGGAAGGTTTTACCCCCTTCCTGATCAGAGCACTTTTTACAATTTGGCACTGCGTCGCTTTAACTGCTAATTGCGCGGTCATGCAATGCTGTACCCAAACGAAATTTGCGTCCTTTTCTTCCCACAAATAGAGCTTTCTTTTGATGTTATTTGATCAGCTCTGCCGTTTTTATTTTTTGCGCTATACACGGAAAAAGACCGAAAATTTTGAAAAAAAATGATATTTTCTACTTTTTGTTCTAAAAAAATCCAATAAACTCAATTTTAGTCATACATTTAAGGCAAAATGTATTCGGCCACAAGTCTTTGGTAAAAAAAATGTCAATAAGTGTATATTTATTGGTTTGCGCAAAAGTTATAGTGCCTACAAACTAGGGTACATTTTCTGGAATTTACACAGCCTTTAATTTATGACTGCCTATGTCGTTTCTTGAGGTGCTAAAATGGCAGGGCAGTACAAAACCCCCACAAATGACCCCATTTTGGAAAGTAGACACCCCAAGGAAATTGCTGAGAGGCATGTTGAGCCCATTGAATATTCATTTTTTTGTCCCAAGTGATTGAATAATGACAAAAAAAAAAAAAAATTACAAAAAGTTGTCACTAAATGATATATTGCTCACACAGGCCATGGGCATATGTGGAATTGCACCCCAAAATACATTTAGCTGCTTCTCCTGAGTATGGGGATACCTCATGTGTAGGACTTTTTGAGAGCCTAGCCGCGTACGGGGCCCCGAAAACCAATCACTGCCTTCAGGATTTCTAAGGGCGTACATTTTTGATTTTACTCCTCACTACCTATCACAGTTTTGAAGGCCATAAAATGCCCAGATGGCACAAAACTCCCCCAAATGACCCCATTTTGGAAAGTAGACACCCCAAGCTATTTGCTTTGAGGCATGTTGAGTCCATGGAATGTTTTATATTTTGACACAAGTTGCGGGAAAGTGACAATTTTTTTTTTTTTTTTTGCACAAAGTTGTCACTAAATGATATATTGCTCACACAGGCCATGGGCATATGTGGAATTGCACCCCAAAATACATTTAGCTACTTCTCCCGAGTATCGGGATACCACATGTGTGGGACTTTTTGGGAGCCTAGCCGCGTACGGGGCCCTGAAAACCAATCACCGCCTTCAGGATTTCTAAGGGTGAAAATTTTTGATTTCACTCTTCACTGCCTATCACAGTTTCGGAGGCCATGGAATGCCCAGGTGGCACAAACCCCCCCCCCCCCCCCCCAAATGACCCCATTTTGGAAAGTAGACACCCCAAGCTATTTGCTGAGAGGCATGGTGAGTATTTTGCAGCTCTCATTTGTTTTTGAAAATAAAGAAAGACGAGAAAAAAAAATTTTTTTTTCTTTTTTCAATTTTTAAAACTTTGTGACAAAAAGTAAGGTCTGCAAAATACTCACTATACCTCTCAGCAAATAGCTTGGGGTGTCTACTTTCCAAAATGGGGTCATTTGGGGGGGGGTTTTGCCACCTGGGCATTCCATGGCCTCCGAAACTGTGATAGGCAGTGAAGAGTGAAATCAAAAATTTACGGCCTTAGAAAGCCTTAAGGCGGTGCTTGGTTTTCGGGGTCCCGTACGCGGCTAGGCTCCCAAAAAGTCTCACACATGTGGTATCCCCGTACTCAGGAGAAGCAACGGAATGTATTTTGGGGTGTTATTTCACATATTCCCATGGCATGTTTGAGCAATATATCATTTAGTGACAACTTTGCGCAAAAAAAAAAAAAAATTAAAAAAAATTGTCTCTTTCCCGCAACTTGTGTCACAATATAAAATATTCCATGGACTCGACATGCCTCTCAGCAAATAGCTTGGGGTGTCTACTTTCCAAAATGAGGTCATTTGGGGGGGTTTTGAACTGTCCTGGCATTTTATGCACAACATCTAGAAGCTTATGTCACACATCACCCACTCTTCTAACCACTTGAAGACAAAGACCTTTCTGACACTTTTTGATTACATAAAGAAAATTACTTTGAACCCCCAAACATTATATATTTTCTTTAAAGCAAATGCCCTACAGATTAAAATGGTGGGTGTTTCATTTTTTTTTTTCACACAGTATTTGCGCAGCGATTTTTCAAACGCATTTTTTGGGGAAAAAAGACACTTTTTAAAATTTTAATGCACTAAAACACATTATATTGCCCAAATGTTTGATGAAATAAAAAAGATGATCTTAGGCCGAGTACATGGATACCAAACATGACATGCTTTAAAATTGCGCACAAACGTGCAGTGGCGACAAACTAAATACATTTTTAAAAGCCTTTAAAAGCCTTTACAGGTTACCACTTTAGATTTACAGAGGAGGTCTACTGCTAAAATTACTGCCCTCGATCTGACCTTCGCGGTGATACCTCACATGCATGGTGCAATTGCTTTTTACATTTGACGCCAGACCGACGCTTGCGTTTGCCTTAGCGCGAGAGCAGGGGGGACAGGGGTGCTTTTTTTTTTCTTTATTATTATTTTTTTTTTTATCTTATTTTTAAACTGTTCCTTTCATTTATTTTTTTTTAAATCATTTTTATTGTTATCTCAGGGAATGTAAATATCCCCTATCATAGCAATAGGTAGTGACAGGTACTCTTTTTTGAAAAAATTGGGGTCTATTAGACCCTAGATTTCTCCTCTGCCCTCAAAGCATCTGACCACACCAAGATCTAAGTCATAAAATGCTCGTAGCTTCCGGTTTCTTAGGCCATAGAGATGTTTGGAGCCACTCTGGTCTCTGATCAGCTCTATGGTCAGCTGGCTGAATCACCGGCTGCATTTTCAGGTTCCCTGTTGAGACAGGAGAGCCAGAGAAAAACACGGAAGACGTTGGGGGGGGGGGGGGCATTCCCTCCCACTGCTTGTAAAAGCAGCCTAGAGGCTAATTAGCCGCAAGGATTGCTTTTACATGAAAGCCGACCGCTGGCTGAAAAGAATGATACCAAGATGATACCTAAACCTGCAGGCATCATTCTGGTATAACCATTAAAAGTCGTGAATGGCGTACCTGAAGACAAAAAAATGGTTAACAATAAAGCACAGTAAACGGTAAAGTATAAAAAATTGCATACCTGAAAAGCAAACATGATAAAACATAATAACAATAAAACATTGCAGAATAGAATACAGTAAAAAAGAGCAGAATAATAGAGAGAATAGAGAGAGAGAGAGAACAATAAAACGACAACTATTTTTTTTTTTTTTATATATGTTTTTTGTGTTTTTTTTATTTTTTTACACTTTTTTTTGTAACTGTAACTTTTATAACTGTAACCGGTTCCAGGTTCGGGTCTCTCAAAATGCGATGGCATCTTGGGAGACCCTGTGAAAGTGCGCCTAGTCTGTGCAATGCTGTACCCTACGCTAATACTCAACTAGTGAATGGTAGCGTTCAAAACATTCACCAATGCAAAGACCAGGATTGTCAGGACAGGAGGGACAATAATAGCGGGTGTCACGCCTATATCCGCGCTTGCTGCAGACACAACATCTTTTTTGGGGGGGTTCGCTGGGTAGGGGTACTCGGGAGGACATAAAGAAAATGCCTCTCATGCAGCCGACTGCATTTGGTTGGGGATGTGAATGGGGGAAGTACGGGCGCTGCAGAAGTGGTGGGTTCCCAATTAGGATTGGCGAATGCAGCAGGAAGGGCATTATGGGCACGACGGGCCTGTGTTTGTCTTTTTGGTGGCAGCGGGACACTACTTGTGCTTGCCACCTCACCAGCTTGAACTGCACTTATGGGACTCGCCACGTCACCAAGTGTTACTGCAGTGCTGGTTTGACTACGACCGGGGTGTACTAGGCCGCTGGTGCTTGCCAGTTCACCAAAACGCTACCAAAAAAACTGTTAGCGATCGCAGGGATCAGGCCTGACTCTGCGAACGCTGCAGTTATGCATTTAGTGTTTTGTAAGTGACAGTGATCGATCGATACTGCACTTGGGTGGGCTGGGCTGGGCCGGGCGGAGGGGCAAAACGCAGGTGCTAGCAGGTATCTGGGCTGATCCCGCTAACACTGCGTTTGTGGGAACCCTAAACTGCTGGGGACGCTAGTATAGATCTGATCGGATCAGATATTGATCCGTTCAGATACTATACCACTAAGGGAGGTGTATGCTGCGTGCGTGGGTGTTAGCGGTACTGGCGCTAACCTGACGCTGCCTGGGGCAGGTGCTTGCCAGTTCACCAAAACGCTACCAAAAAAACTGTTAGCGATCGCAGGGATCAGGCCTGACTCTGCGAACGCTGCAGTTATGCGTTTAGTGTTTTGTAAGTGACAGTGATCGATTGATACTGCACTTGGCTGGGCCGGGCGGAGGGGCAAAACGCAGGTGCTAGCAGGTATCTGGGCTGATCCCGCTAACACTGCGTGTTTGGGAACCCTAAACTGCTGGGGACGCCAGTATAGATCTGATCAGATCAGATATTGATCTGTTCAGATACTATACCACTAAGGGAGGTGTACGGTGCGTGCGTGGGTGTTAGCGGTACTGGCGCTAACCTGACGCTGCCTGGGGCTGGTGCTTGCCAGTTCACCAAAACGCTACCAAAAAAACTGTTTGCGATCGCAGGGATCAGGCTTGAATCTGCGAACGCTGCAGTTATGCGTTTAGTGTTTTGTAAGTGTCAGTGATCGATCGATACTGCACTTGGGTGGGCTGGACTGGGCCGGGCGAAGGGGAAAAACGCAGGTGCTAGCAGGTATCTGGGCTGATCCCGCTAACACTGCATTTTTGGGAACCCTAAACTGCTGGGGACGCTAGTATAGATCTGATCGGATCAGATATTGATGCGTTCAGATACTATACCACTAAGGGAGGCGTATGCTGCGTGCGTGGGTGTTAGCGGTACTGGCGCTAATCTGACGCTGCCTGGGGCGACGCATATCACCGCCGGGCAATCAGGGGGCTAAACATTTATTCGGTAATAAACGGCGGGTGCCCTGACACTATAAAAAATAAACAAACTAACCAGCGTCACCCGCAACGGTTATACGGTGATCAGGGGTGAAAGGGTTAACTAGGGGGCAATCAAGGGGTTAAAACATTTATTAGATAGTATATGGGGGTCCCTGACGCTATAAAACGCTGACGGCGAACCTAAATATTTACGTCCCTAACTAGCGTCACCAGCGACACTAATACAGCGATCAGAAAAATGATCGCTTAGTGACACTGGTGACGGGGGGTGATCAAGGGGTTAAAACTTGATTAGGGGGGGTTAGGGGGGTACCCTAGACCTACAGGGGGCTAATACTCACTGCCCTAACACTGTAACTGTCACAAACTGACACCAATCAGTAATCAGAAAAAAAAAAAAAAAAATACTGCTTGGTGTCAGTTTGTGACAGGGGGGGGGGTGATTGGGGGGGGATCGGGGGGCGATCGGGGGGGGTCGGGGGTGTAAAGTATGCCTGGCATGTTCTACTGTGTGTGTGAGTGTGTTGTGCACTCACGTCTTCTCTCCTCGGCGCTGGAACGGAAACTGCCAAGCCGAGGAGAGATGACATCACATCCTCTGCCTGTGTGAAACTACACACAGGCAGAGGAGGATTCCCATTGGCTGGGAGCGATCGCAAGGGGGTCCACGATCGGATGGTCTCCCCCTCGCCTCTCATCGCTTCCAGTCACAAGCCGACCGCCGCTGGCACCGGGGGGGGGGGGGGGTCCGATCGGACCCCCCGCCCGCGGGAGGCAGATCACGTATGGGTACGTGATTCTGCCGCAGTATATCTGCGTTAGGCGGTCGGCAAGTGGTTAATGAGGGAAAAAATGAACTTAAATGATTTTAACAAATGGCTGCAATATAACAAAAATGTAAGGGGGTCTGAATACTTTCCATCGCCACTGTAGGAGGGATAGCCTCTTGCAGGAGGGATTTGTTGTCGGCACTCTCTCCATGAGCGGTCCATCTCCCGTGGCAACAGGCAGACTTGTGTCGCAGAGGTCCCCAGCCGGTGCCCAGGTACGGAACGGTTAAGTGAGGTTGAGTGAATTGAAATTCAAATTGAATTTTACATCGAATTCCAGTCGAATTTGAACTGTAAACATATTTCTGAAATCAAAGACTGTGTGTTATTATTAGAGAACCATTTTGAAATAATGTTGTTTTTGTTAAGCCAAAGGTGATTTAAAGAGTCATTGTAATCATTTGATGAAGTTTTCTTTTGTTTATTCACTTTGCCAAATGTCATTTGTGCGTTGTAAAGCACTGCAATGCATGTGCTTTGGGGTGCCTTTGTAAAGTGTGTTTGGGTGTTGTTAAAAAATAAATACATTGTAACGCACTGTTGATCCTGCATTACCATGTTTAGCGGTAACAAGTGGTAAAACACACACTTAACTGCATGCTACCACATCCCACACATGGAAGCTGGCCCTCCACAATTGTAATATTTGATAAAAAATATTGTAACTATCAAACATGATAGGTATAAAATATTGTATCTTCGTATGAGAAAATTCCATTAAAATATGTTTTATTTAAATTCTTAGCATATTATCTATATTAGATTTGCAAGCTTTATTTTATTCTTTGCAGACATATATTGTATGCAGATTTAGGTGACCTGGGGGCACTTTTCATTGGAAGTGTCTAATGGACACAGGTGTGCTCTTATGTGCAGGATCACTGTGCAAAGATTGGAACATGGACAAAGTGAATCATTAGTAATGATTCATTAGTGCATCCAGCTGATGTTCCATAGTATAAGAAAAAAAAAAATATATAAATATATATATATATACACACATACTTACTGTTTAAACCCTTTTTTCCATTAAGGGACACAGGAATGTAGAAATGTTTGGATTATATTGCCACCTTCAGGGGGTTTAAACTATGAAAAAAAAAAAAAAAAGTTAAGACAACCCCTGCCTTTAACATGTCTAATTTTTGGGGCAAGCAGTACATAGGGTCAATAAAACAGAAGGACAAGACTTGTGTCCACTAATGCAGCGGTCCCAAACCTTTTTGGCACCAGGGACCAGTTTAGCGGCAGCCAATTTTCCCATTTGACCGGGGGTGGGGCAGGGGCTATTCACAGAGTCTGTCCTTAGTCTCCCTTTACATCACAGTGCCCCTTTACATTAATGCATGGGTCTTCAAACTATGGCCCTCCAGTTGTTCGGGAACTACAATTCCCATCATGCCTAGTCATGTCTGTGAATGTCAGAGTTTTACAATGCCTCATGGGTGCGTAGTTCTGCAACAGCTGGAGGGCCGTAGTTTGAAGATCCCTGCATTAATGTAACGGGGACTGCTCTGTAAAGGGGACACTGTAATTTAAAGGGGGGCTGTTATGTAAAAAGGGGGCACTGTAATATAAAGAGGACTTCTCTGTAAGGGGGGTACTGTAATGTAAAGGAGGACTGTGATGTAAAGGAGGGCTGTGATGTAAAGGGGGCACTGTAATGTAAAGGGGACTGCACTGTAAAGGGGGTACTGTGATTTAAAGGGGACTGCACTTATTACAGTGCCCCTTCACAGCCTCCTCCATCAAAGTGCCCCTTCACAGCCTCCTCCATCACAGTGCCCCTGTAGTCTGCCCCCTCCTTTCCGCTCTAACATAACACTTCCCCATTCTGATGTCTGCCTCCGCTGTACAGGACACCTACCTTTGGCAGGGCAGAGGCTGTGATCAGTCCGTGAGTCCTCTCCCGGCTCCCCCGCCTACCCAACGATGTCATCCTATCAGCAGGGCAGGGGGCGGGAGGAGCTCTCCATTTTGATTTGCAGCTCCTCCTACCCCCTGCCCTGCTGATTGGATGACATCGTCGGCTGGGACAAACAGGCATTGCCGCACAGCAGGAGGTAAATGGCAACTGTGATCTGTGATAGCCGTGTGCGGACTAAGGTCACCGTTCATCCCACACTGTGCGGCCCGGTGAATCGATGAAGAAGGGTCAAAGTGAAAATAGAATTCACTACAACTAAAGGAAGGGCACCAATTATGACCCTGGTGTTCCACACCAGGCAGGTAATCAGCACTTAAAGTGATACTAAACACACACTGTTTAACCACTTGCTTACTGGGCACTTAAACCCCCCCTCCTGCCCAGACCAATTTTCAGCACTGTCACTCTTTGAATGACAATTGCGCGGTCATGCTACACTGTACGCAAATGAGATTTTTATCATTTTTTCCCCACAAATAGAGCTTTCTTTTGGTGGTATTTAGTCACTGCTGGTGACAAGTCACAGGTATTTTTTCTCCTTCATTGATATGAGTTGATGAGGTTGCACTGATGGACACTGATAGGTACCACTGGTGGGCACTGATGAGGCGGCACTGTTGGGAACTGATGAGGCTGCACTGGTGGGCACTGATGAGGCTGCACTGGTGGGCAACACTGAAGGGCATTGAAAGGTGGCACTGAAGGGCACTGATGGGTGGCACTGATGGGCACTGCTAGGCAGCACTGATAGGTGTCACTAATGATGAGGCACTGATTGGCAGCACAGATGGGCATTGATAGGTGGCACAGGTGGGCACTGGCAGGTGGCACTGGTGGGCACAGATGCATGGGTGATGTCTCACCCTCTTCGGGACCGCTGTTCCTCTGACAAAAGCCAGTGATCGGCTTTTTTTGATAGCGTGAGCAGAAAAAAAAAAAGATTACCGATCTTTTGTTTACATCATGTGATCAGCTGTCATTGGCTGACAGCTGATCATATTGTAAGAGGCCAGGATCATTGACTCGGTGATCAAAGAGCACACCGCACGCACCCCGCAGGCAGCTCATGCACTGGAGGACGTCATATGACAGCCTCCCGGCAATTAAGGTCCGCGCTGTAGCCATCATTCTGCTATAGCGTGGATGGGAAGCAGTTCATTTACATTGTCCCTTCTCTTTGTTTATGTGGATGATGGCACTGTAATTATTTTATTAAAAAAACATCTAAGTACCTTTTTCCTAATAGATATACAGCTGTCACATGACCCAGCTCTTTCTATTCTATTTCTCTGCTGCTGGTCACATGTTCAAAAATTTAAAAAAACACACAGCCTTTGGAATACAGAGTAAAAATAAATAAGACCATTTTTTGCGATACGGCACTGCGTCGCTTTGATTGAGAATTGCGCGGTCATGCGACGCTGTACCCAAACAAAATTGATGTCCTTTTTTTCCCACAAATAGAGCTTTCTTTTAGTGGTATT
Organism: Lithobates septentrionalis; assembly: GCA_037952835.1. Taxonomy (NCBI): domain Eukaryota; kingdom Metazoa; phylum Chordata; class Amphibia; order Anura; family Ranidae; genus Lithobates; species Lithobates septentrionalis. The sequence goes on from JBBDGP010002976.1 coordinate 275,359, forward strand.
TGATCACGTCTGTGTTTTTTATTTTTTGCGCTATAAACAAAAGAATAGCGACAATTTTGAAAAAAAAAAAAAAAAAAACACAATATTTTTTACTTTTTGCTATAATAAATATCCCAAATTTTAAAAAATAAAATTTTTCCTCAGTTTAGGACGATATGTATTCTTCTACATATTGTTGGTTAAAAAAAAAAATCAAAAAATCGCATTAAGCGTATATTTGTTGGTTTACGCAAAAGATCCGAACTCCTACCTGACCCAAAATCCTGTCCGCATCATGCAGTCCTTCCAAGAATTCTACTCCAAACTATACACAGACAGTAAACCCCCTACCACTAACAAAATAGACTCCTTTCTTCAGGGTTTATCACTTCCCAAATTAACGGACACACATAGGGAAATCCTAGGCAGTCCCTTTTCAACGGAAGAGGTTTAAGAGGTTATAAAATCATTTAAAACAAGGCTCAGCCCCAGGCCCGGATGGTTTCTTGGGATGGTACTTCAAAAAATTTGAACCTACCCTAGCTCCCTACATGACATGGTTCTATAACTCTCTACAGGGGGGGACCCCCATGGATAAGGATTTAAATACAGCCTTTATATCGGTCATCCCCAAACCTGAGAAAGATGGAAGTGAGGTAGGCAACTACCGCCCAATTTCCCTTATAAACAATGACATTAAAATTATGACAAAAATCCTGGCAACCAGAATGTCTAGCTGTATAGCTAAGTATGTACACAAAGACCAGGTGGGCTTCATCCCAGAGAGACAGAGCCTGGACCAAGTTAGAAGAGTCCCCATTGATTTACAGAAAGCTTTTGATTCTGTCTCATGGCCATACCTTCGACATTCTGGAACGGTTGGGATTTGGTCCCAACTTCATGGGAATTGTTCATTCTTTATTCCTTCCCCAAGTGCACAAATTCAGCTAATGGGCCATTATTCTGAAAGTGTCAACATTCTTAAAGGCACTAGACAGGGGTGCCCCCTTTCGCCGCTCATATTCGCAATCGAAACACTAGCAATAGCTATCAGATCCAACCCAGACATTAAAGGGGTCTCTTGCGGTCCCCAAAAACACAAATGTCCTTTATTTGCAGACGATATGCTGCTCTTTGTCATGTCCTCATTAATCTCCACCCCCAATATATTACGAACACTTAAAGATTTCGGAGCTATCTCGGGCCTCAATGCCAATGTATCCAAATCGATTGCACTAAATATCTCAGTCCCTCAAAACCGGGTCGATCAATTGAAACATCACTTCCCTTTCCCCTGGGCTAATGAATCTAATGAATCCATACCATACACTCCCCAACAAAGTAGACCTAAAGGCTTGGTCGAAGTGTGGTCTGTCCTGGCTGGGTGGGGTCAACGCGGTAAAGATGACACTGATGCCCCATATACTCTATCTCTTCCATTCACTCCCCATATATTTCTAAATTCCAATTGAAAATCATTAATTTTATCTGGGGGAAACAAGGACACCGCTTCTTGAAAGATATTCTCTTCCGGCTCAAAAGGCAGGGAGGGTTAGGACTCCCAATCTTATGGTGGTTTTACCAGGTGGCACAATTGACCCAATTTTCTACTGTGTATTAAAAGGGCCCCAAAGCAGACTGGATAGCCATAGAGAAACAGGCAGTTCCTCTCCACACATTAGACTTCCTAATGTGGTGCCCCCCAAAACAAAGACCCCCATCTTAGCTTCAAATCTTTCACATTCCTTGTCGTTTTGTGATGTACTCCACAAGCAGAACACCCTAGTCTCTACCATAAAAACCCTTGCCCATCTTTTTCACAACCAGAACTTTAAGCCAGGGATGAACATTTTAGCCTTTGAGTGGTGGTTAAACAAGGGATTGTTTAGAATAGGTCATTTCTTCACCTCATCTGGCCCACTCACACTGGGTTACTGCTCCAACAAACTGGAGATGCTAAACGCGGAGAAGTTTAGATTCTCCTAGATTAAGCATTTTCTACACACCTTATGCACAGAAAAACCTAACCCCCCAAAACCAACAGCCTACGAACAATGGTGCTCCAACCTCATGGATCAGAGAGGTGGGATTTCGATCATATACAAAGGAAGAAAAGCAGCGCCGACCTAAGTGCAGTACTGTAGCATAAACATTTATTACAGGTTAAAATGCACTCACTCAGAGTAAGGTAGATACAGGCACATCAAGTAAAAAATCCATCCGGGAAGCTGTGTGGTGGGCAGCAGGGCTCCACAGGGGGCGATCCTGAAAGCTGGAGTGTGTTACACTTGTCTCCTTGTCCCGTCTGACGGCGCAGGTGGTAACCAGTGTCACAGGCTGGGTTGAGACAGGCACAGCGTGGATCGTCTGTTAAGTTGTATTTCCCGGGTATCAGTGACGCTGGGGGCGTGCACGCATTCGGAGCATGCGTGCTCCTTCATCAGGCATAGCGTCCATTAATTTCGGAAGAGGTATAAGAAGGGCGAGCGGGCCAATTGCATCATTGGCTCCGCCTACCTCGTATTGGGCTTAAGGGAACCGTGGGAGGGGTGGACAGTGTTGAGGAACATGATGACAGAATAGGGGGTGGAGAGTGGAGGAGACAAGGAGGAAATAGCAAGGGAGGTGAACAAGTGTGTGGAGAGAGGGGGGAGGGAGAGAACAGCAGAGGGACGTGATAGCATGGATATGTGCTTATTAGAAGGCAGTTGCTGAGAGGTGGAGTGATCTCATGGCAATGAGATGACGAGGATAATATGTGGATAATATGTGGAAAAAAGGGAAAATTAGAAAATTGTAAAAATTAGAAAATAATCTAAGAAAAATCTATATATGTAGTAAAATAAAAATAAATGGGAGTGATGATGGGATGAAAATGGGAGAAATAGGAGGGTTTTTTTTAAAAATGAAGGGAGTTGTGGACTTATAAATGGGTAGGGAATTGTATATAAAAAAATGTGGAAAAGAAGGAATGTATATATAAAAATATACATAAAAAAATACATAAAAAAGATGTACATAAAAAATATATATAAAAAAAAAAAAAAAAAAAAAAAATGTATATAGAAAATGCATAAAAAACGCATAAAAAAACGCATAAAAAAAAAAAAAAAAACGTATGAAAAACATATACACATATATATACACATACATTATATATATATATATATATATATATATATATATATACATATACATACATATATATACATATATATATATATATATACATATACACACATACATACATACACACACATACATGCACATGCGCATGCATTGGGTGGAACCAGGACATGTATGGGCACATGCCGTGGTGGGTGTGGGTTTCCAGTGGGATATAGGGGTAGAACCTTAGAGTGGAAGAATTATAAAGGGGGGAATGGAAAGAGAAAAAAGGGGGGGGCAAAGGGGAGGAGACACATCAGGGTGTAGAGGGGTGTTATTGTTGGGGGGAAGGGTGGTGGGTGAGGTGTGGGGTGTGTGTTGTTGGGGCTGTGAAAGAGGGGATCTGGGCATGATTGAGGATGGATTTTTAGAGGACTGGGTTGACTTCTATTTCTTCATTCAGGCCTCCAGGCGCAAGGGCGTCAAGGGTATATATCCAAAAAGTTTCTCTTTCACAGAGACGCTTGAAACGCTCTGTGGGGGGGAGGGTCCTGGGTATTTGTTCGATGACCCATACTAGTATACCATTGGTGGAGCCTTGGTGGTACTCTTTGAAATGTCTGGGGATGGTTAGATTAAGGTTTTCTTCTATAGATCTGCGGTGTTCGCCAAATCTTTTCCTAAGTGTTCGGATGGTTCGACCAATATAGAGTAGGTTGCAGGGGCAACGGATGCCATAAATTACAAAGTCTGAGGAACAATTAAAAAATTCTCTGAGTTGGTAGGTGTTTCCTTTTGTGGTGAAAGATTTTTGGCGATGGGGGACAAATTTGCAGGTGAGACATTTGATCTTTTTGCATTGATACATGCCGTTTAATGAGAGGAAGGTCCGAGATGGGGTGGGTCTGTTACGTGTAGTTTTAAGCTTGCTTGGGGCAATAAGGCTTTTTATGTTTCTGGCTTTGCGGTATGTGATCTTGGGTACAGTGTGGATGGATGATTTTAGCATGGGATCCTCCAGTAGAATGTCCCAGTGCTTTTTGAAGATTCTTTCCATTTTTTTGTATTTTGAGTGAAATTGGGTGATGAACCTGGTGGTGTGGGGCTGGGGGGGGGGTGGTGGGTTGGGTTGGTGGTTCTGTATGGGAGGGAGAGTCATTTTCTAGAAAATTGGCGAAAGCTTCTTCTATTAGATCTGGGGGGTATCCTTTTTCTAGGAATTTGGTTTTGTAAAGGTTGCCTGATGTGAGTTGTGGGTGCAGTTGCGTTTTAGGCGGTTGAATTGGCTTTTTGGGATATTAGAGATCCATCTGGGGTGATGGCAGCTTTGGTAGTGTAGATATGAATTGCCTGCTGTGGGCTTTATGTAGTTTTTTGCATAGATCGTATTTTCGGTGTGACAGAGCTCAAGGTCCAGAAAGGCCAAACTCTCTGGGCTGCATGCGGATGTGAAGGAGAGGCCTAAGTTGTTGGAGTTGCAATAAGTTACAAAATTGTCAATGGGTGGTCCGGTTGTGTCCCATATGATGATAATATCATCTATATATCGACCCATGTATATGATGAATTCAGAAAAAGGATTGTTGTTCCAGATGAACAGATGTTCCCAAAGGCCCATGGTGAGGTTGGCGTAGCTGGGCGCAAAATTGGCACCCATTGCCGTCCCTTGGGTTTGGAGGTAGAAGTTATTGTCAAATGAGAAATAGTTGTGGGTCAGGCAGAATTGGGTGGAGTCTATGATGAAGTCTGCCTGTGAAGTTTTGATGGATGGGTCTAAGGATAGGAAGTGTTTAACAGCTCGAAGACCAACGTCATGGGGAATGGAAGTATATAGGGAGTTGACATCTAGGGAGACCCATTGGTATGTGGGTTCCCAGGTGTAGTTTTTAAGGATGTCTAGGAGATGGGTACCATCACGGATGTATGTGGGTAGGTTTTGTGCTAATGGTTGTAGGAAGTGGTCAATGTATATGGAAAAAAAGCTGGTGACGCTGTCCATGGCAGCTACAATTGGTCGACCTGGGGGATTGGCTGGATCTTTGTGTATTTTTGGGAGATGGTAAAAATAGGGAGTGTTATAGTATGATCTGGATAGGAAAGAGGCTTCGGCTTTTGTAATTATGTGGTCGTTGAGGGCTTGCTTTACGAGGGTATCAGCCTCTATGGAAAAACGGGGAAGAGGGTCACTGGTGAGGCGGGTGTATGTTTTGGTATCCGAGAGTAATCTTTGGGCTTCACCAAGGTAGGCCTCACGATTTTGGATGACAATGCCACCCCCTTTGTCTGCAGATTTGATGATGATGGATGTATTATTGGTTAGTTTTTTGAGGGAGGTAGTTTCTTGGGGAGTGAGATTATTATTTGGACGTTGGGAGGAGGTGGATTTGCACATTCGCTGTATGTCCGAGAATACGACTTGATAAAAACTCTGTATGTAGGGGCCTTTGGCGTGGCTGGGATTGAAAATGGACTTGGGTCGGAAGGGAGTGTGTTTTATGGGGGGTGAATCATACAAATATTGTAGGAGATGGTGAGTGTCTGGAACAGTGGAATCTTCATCAAAGTTATAGAGTTCCTCTAGGATCGCTAGACACGGATCCTCCAGATCATGTTCAGAGGGGGGTGTGGATGTGATGGTGTTTGGATTTATACCGTCTTGATTGTCATTTAATTTCTCTTTGTGGGCTTTTATATTGAAGAAGCGTTTGACTGTGAGGTCGCGAATAAATTTGTTTAGATCCACAAATAGAGTGAACGGGTTAGGTTGTGTGGTGGGTGCAAAGTTTAGGCCTTTGTTAAGTAAGGAGATTTCTTCAGGAGTAGGGACATGGGAGGAGAGATTGAAGATTTTTATAGTTTGGCAATCTTTTCTTTGGGCTTTGTGTTTGATTCTTCTACCCCCTCGTCTGCCTCTTCTAGTTTTCTTTTTAGGACAGAGAGGGGGGTTTTGGCTAAAAAAGACTGGTCACTGGTTTGTGGGAGTGGGTCCATACAGTGGCCCGTCTGTGGTTGGGAGGCAGTGGCATCTTGAGTGTTGAGTTTGAAAGGGTACATAGATGGGTTAGGGGGATCTGTTGGGGATTGGGTGCTGGATGTGCCATGGGGGGCAGTATTGTGGTTGGGAGGGGGTTTGGCAGAGGGTGGTGAATGGGAGGTCTCTATGGAGGGGATGTTTGGATTGGTGGTGGCCACTGTTGTGGTTGTGGGTCTGGTATTAGTGGGAATGGCGGAAGTTTGTTTTTTGTTGTCAGACTGGTTAGCTGGAGGAGTTTTATTGGGTTTCCTATATCTTTTGGGTTTGGGCTGTAGTGAAGGGGGGTGATGTTCATATGGCGATGGCCGGGGATGAGTGGGGGGGGGGTTTAGTGGGTGGGGGGTATATGGTTGTGGGATGTGGACGTGGGTTAGGATGATGGGATTGGAAGGGCTGGAAGGAGGGAGGGAAGGAGATTTGCATCAGGGGTATCAGTGTGGAATTTTTAATTTTCCATTGGAAGACTTTTTTATTATTATAGTCGTCCAGGTCTCTTCTCATTTTTTGGAGTTTGGTTTGGATAAGTTTGTCTTCATCTTTTTTAACTTTCTTTTTAAGGAGATCTAGCCAGGTGGTAGGGAGATTGGGTGTCTGGTTGGTGAGAGTGTGGATCAGTTGTTTGAGTTTCTCTAGGAGTGTACAGGTTTTTTGGTCTCGTTGTTGTATGATAATATTGATCCATTTTTGGGAGCAAAATTCAGAGATATGTTCCCATTCGTTTTGGAGGTCAGGAGAGAGGAAGGAGCATCTGGTTTTTATTCTGAGGCCCCTAGGGGTGACTTTGGACGACAAATATTCCTCGAGGAAGAATTTGTCCCATTTTTGATGGTTTAACAGGATAATATTATCTTCGATTTTTCTAAAAAGTGCACAGAGCTTCCCATACAGGTTCTCTTTAACTGTGAATTTTGGGCTGAAAAATTCAGTTGGGAAGTGTGAAAATAGTTCGTCCAAAAGAACATATTTGGACTGTTCCAGGGATAGCAGCATATCCATGATGGAAAATGAAAGGGTGAAAGAATAGAGGGGGAAGGAGAGGTAAAGGACAAGCTAAAAACAGTGTGGCTGGAGAAAAAGAACAGTGATTGTTAGGGATATTTAGGTGAGTGCCTGTGTCTAAAAGAGGGGGGGGGGGGGGGGGAGGGGAGGAGGTGGAGTAAGGGAAAAAAAAAAAAAAACAAAAAAAAAAAGAAAAAAAAAAAAAAAAAAAACACTAATGCTAGCAGTAATCACCAAGCAGCAAACAAAGGTTTCTGAAGATATACAAGATAATTTACAATATTTTGTTGCGCTAGGGGACGACAGCTATGGATGGGGGTGAGCAATATACAAAGGGATAGTAAGTTATATAAAATAAAGAATTAAAAGATATTAATTTAAATAACAGTCATCTGTGAGTTACAATACATTTATATGTTAAAAATAATGATAATAGAAAATAAAAGATGAAAAATAAAATATGAAAAATGGTAAAAAAAAGTCCAGGGATGGTGCTGGGTTGATGAACAAAAGTCCAGGCATAAAAACTGGGATAAAATGAGTGGAGGGGGGAATGCAGAGTATAGGTCTATGACCTCAGGGGGAGAGATGCAGATACAAACACAGGAGGCAGCTTGCTTGAAGGGCAGAATTCACCTTTGGAGGGAGATAAAAAGGAAGAAAAGCAGCGCCGACCTAAGTGCAGTACTGTAGCATAAACATTTATTACAGGTTAAAATGCACTCACTCAGAGTAAGGTAGATACAGGCACATCAAGTAAAAAATCCATCCGGGAAGCTGTGTGGTGGGCAGCAGGGCTCCACAGGGGGCGATCCTGAAAGCTGGAGTGTGTTACACTTGTCTCCTTGTCCCGTCTGACGGCGCAGGTGGTAACCAGTGTCACAGGCTGGGTTGAGACAGGCACAGCGTGGATCGTCTGTTAAGTTGTATTTCCCGGGTATCAGTGACGCTGGGGGCGTGCACGCGTTCGGAGCATGCGTGCTCCTTCATCAGGCATAGCGTCCATTAATTTCGGAAGAGGTATAAGAAGGGCGGGCGGGCCAATTGCATCATTGGCTCCGCCTACCTCGTATTGGGCTTAAGGGAACCGTGGGAGGGGTGGACAGTGTTGAGGAACATGATGACAGAATAGGGGGTGGAGAGTGGAGGAGACATGTCATCATGTTCCTCAACACTGTCCACCCCTCCCACGGTTCCCTTAAGCCCAATACGAGGTAGGCGGAGCCAATGATGCAATTGGCCCGCCCGCCCTTCTTATACCTCTTCCGAAATTAATGGACGCTATGCCTGATGAAGGAGCACGCATGCTCCGAACGCGTGCATGCCCCCAGCGTCACTGATACCCGGGAAATACAACTTAACAGACGATCCACGCTGTGCCTGTCTCAACCCAGCCTGTGACACTGGTTACCACCTGCGCCGTCAGACGGGACAAGGAGACAAGTGTAACACACTCCAGCTTTCAGGATCGCCCCCTGTGGAGCCCTGCTGCCCACCACACAGCTTCCCGGATGGATTTTTTACTTGATGTGCCTGTATCTACCTTACTCTGAGTGAGTGCATTTTAACCTGTAATAAATGTTTATGCTACAGTACTGCACTTAGGTCGGCGCTGCTTTTCTTCCTTTTTATCTCCCTCCAAAGGTGAATTCTGCCCTTCAAGCAAGCTGCCTCCTGTGTTTGTATCTGCATCTCTCCCCCTGAGGTCATAGACCTATACTCTGCATTCCCCCCTCCACTCATTTTATCCCAGTTTTTATGCCTGGACTTTTGTTCATCAACCCAGCACCATCCCTGGACTTTTTTTTACCATTTTTTTACCATTTTTCATATTTTATTTTTCATCTTTTATTTTCTATTATCATTATTTTTAACATATAAATGTATTGTAACTCACAGATGACTGTTATTTAAATTAATATCTTTTAATTCTTTATTTTATATAACTTACTATCCCTTTGTATATTGCTCACCCCCATCCATAGCTGTCGTCCCCTAGCGCAACAAAATATTGTAAATTATCTTTCGATCATATACGCCTCTTTGGTGAACAAGACCAGCACACCCCTCTATGCTCAAGCTTGGGAGTCTGATCTGGAACTACAATTGGACCCAGGAAAATGGTTTCTCTTTTAAAAAATCATATAAAGGTATCTTAAAAACTGGTCTAGTTGAAGCTAATGTTAAGATTCTCACTAGATGGTACTATGTTCCCTCTAGATTGGCAAGAATTTATCCAGATGCTTCTCCTTTGTGCTTCAGGGATTGTAAACAGGTTGGTGCTATGCACCATATCTGGTGGACCTGTCCACGCATTAGAGGCTTCTGGAATAGGTTCTTCCATCTAGTAAGGAAGGTCACTGGAATGGCAATTCCCCCGAACCCTAAAATCGCGCTCTTGAACCACAGAATAGACAACACTCCCAAACATTCCCAAACCCTGATATTTTTTATACTTCTGGGAGCTAAAATTACTGTGGCAGGGCCCAGGGGTATCAATGCTAATCACAAAACATAAGATCTCTTGGATCATGACCCAAGAACAAATTGCAGCGAAATGTTTAGACAAGGTAATAAGTTTGAAGCAATTTGGGAGCCCTGGGCATCATATACAGTATTAAAGTTCCCCTTTATTCGGGTCATACAAACCTTTAAGCAGACTAAACTGGATGACTTACAAGAACATATTTGGGGGGCACACCCTACAATGCATTTAAATTCAAGATGGTGCTGCTATAAGACCTACAAACAGTACAAAATATTTTACAGCGCACACATACAAGAATGACATTTCCTGCAGGGCTAGTTAAAAACACCTGAACACCTGAACATATTCAAAAATACGGGGGTTTGGTCACACTATATGGTCATATAGTGCTAAGCCCACTTACTGCGACAAAGTACCCCGAATTAGTGGGCCCACTAATTCGGGGTACTTTGTCGCAGTAAGTGGGCTTAGCACTATATGACCATATAGTGTGACCAAACCCCCGTATTTTTGAATATGTTCAGGTGTTCAGGTGTTTTTAACTAGCCCTGCAGGAAATGTCATTCTTGTATGTGTGCGCTGTAAAATATTTTGTACTGTTTGTAGGTCTTATAGCAGCACCATCTTGAATTTAAATGCATTGTAGGGTGTGCCCCCCAAATATGTTCTTGTATGTTGTAATAGGCCCTGACCAGGTTTTTGGGCTGGAGCACCCCTCCCCCTCCTCATTACCTCCTATTTAGTGGCCACCAGTGTTTAGGATGTATCCCTTTCAGTTCTCCCACATAGAGGAGTCCAGCTCCCATGGTTGAGACAAAGGATCTTCCATTCTATTACTAGTGTAGGACCCACTAATTCGGGGTACTTTGTCGCAGTAAGTGGGCTTAGCACTATATGACCATATAGTGTGACCAAACCCCCGTATTTTTGAATATGTTCAGGTGTTCAGGTGTTTTTAACTAGCCCTGCAGGAAATGTCATTCTTGTATGTGTGCGCTGTAAAATATTTTGTACTGTTTGTAGGTCTTATAGCAGCACCATCTTGAATTTAAATGCATTGTAGGGTGTGCCCCCCAAATATGTTCTTGTATGTTGTAATAGGCCCTGACCAGGTTTTTGGGCTGGAGCACCCCTCCCCCTCCTCATTACCTCCTATTTAGTGGCCACCAGTGTTTAGGATGTATCCCTTTCAGTTCTCCCACATAGAGGAGTTCAGCTCCCATGGTTGAGACAAAGGATCTTCCATTCTATTACTAGTGTAGGACCCACTAATTCGGGGTACTTTGTCGCAGTAAGTGGGCTTAGCACTATATGACCATATAGTGTGACCAAACCCCCGTATTTTTGAATATGTTCAGGTGTTCAGGTGTTTTTAACTAGCCCTGCAGGAAATGTCATTCTTGTATGTGTGCGCTGTAAAATATTTTGTACTGTTTGTAGGTCTTATAGCAGCACCATCTTGAATTTAAATGCATTGTAGGGTGTGCCCCCCAAATATGTTCTTGTATGTTGTAATAGGCCCTGACCAGGTTTTTGGGCTGGAGCACCCCTCCCCCTCCTCATTACCTCCTATTTAGTGGCCACCAGTGTTTAGGATGTATCCCTTTCAGTTCTCCCACATAGAGGAGTTCAGCTCCCATGGTTGAGACAAAGGATCTTCCATTCTATTACTAGTGTAGGACCCACTAATTCGGGGTACTTTGTCGCAGTAAGTGGGCTTAGCACTATATGACCATATAGTGTGACCAAACTCCCGTATTTTTGAATATGTTCAGGTGTTCAGGTGTTTTTAACTAGCCCTGCAGGAAATGTCATTCTTGTATGTGTGCGCTGTAAAATATTTTAAACTGGATGACTGGCTTTTCCTGTCCCCTTCCTCCTATTGATGCGCTATCGAAACTCTTTCTTTCCGTATTTCTCATTTCCTCTTACTGTACCACGTTGACCCTTCAGGTGTAATACTGAATGGCACAGTTAGGTTAATCTTCGAGTACTTAGTTCTGATTTAGCGAACACAGCATGAGATTTTTCCTGGCCGGGAATCGCCAACCAACGTCGGCAATATTTTTGATTTACTGACAAGGAAGGCATAGCATGAACCTTCTTAGCAAAAATAGGACGGAGGGAGGGTAGCGGTTTCAGGGTACTAGGTCGGATTACGGGGGGACTGTACAGGCCACAGCGTGATCCCTCTGGAGTGGCCTGTATGAGATCTCTGGGGTCACCTGAAGCGGGACCATAGCTGCTCCTTCACCTGACTGTCCTCATTCTACTTATTTACCGAAAACACTGAAATGTTAACTCAATTCAACATGCTCATGTATAATTCCTGCCTTATGGTTGGACATGTACTCATCACTGTATTGTAAGCATCTACAGTTACTTACCTAACCTATGTCTGAAAGTCTCTTCCGACAGGTTATGTTGGCCTGCAGGAGGGGGTAATATTTACATTGTTATTTTGTATATCTGAATGAAAAATTCAATAAACATATTGAACGAGAAAAACTGAGCATGTGCAGAGCTGCCAACACTGCTCTGCAAAATTCTTTGCTGAATTGGTGGCATGGACAGAAGGGGGAGATATAGAACAGCAGATTCAACCAGATTTTTTGGACCTTTGTTTGTTCAGCCACGCACATAAAATTAAATGAATGTTCTCAACCCCACATCCCGGCTCCAGGCAACTAACAGGCTCTCTCTGGCAGAGCCTTCCACATGCCTCCAGGCAACTAACAGGCTCTCTCTGGCAGAGCCTCGAGCACATGGCCAGGCCTTAGACTCTAGGCCTCATCCAATGCAGCTGTTCCTCACACATCTACACCAGACCAAGGTCGGCGTGGGAGCACCCAGATCACTTCACTTCCTCCAAATATACTGTATGCTTTCTCCCAGTATGCTCAGTGGCCATGAAACTCCTGATTGGCTGAGAGAGATATGCATATTCATAACTCAGATTTTCTACAGTTCATCATACTAATGTTGAAGGCAACAGCGTCACCTATTGACAGAAGAGATGAACCACAGCTAAACCAAGTTTAGGAGAAAACCCAAATGATAACAAGGGCTACAAATCAGCCAGGTTACTTACCACGTAAAATATTCTTTCATTTCCGAACATGTGTGGTCTTACTCACGCAATTTTTTTCGTGCAACTACTATACTATTTACATCGTTTGTTCAAAAATAATTTGTTCTGGTATTGTACAAGAAACATTTTCCTGCTTGTCCCTACAGATATTTTTTTGCATGGACTGTCATGGTTGGCTCTCAAAAGCTTTTTACTAATGATCAGATTATTGTATTGTCAAAGTCAGTGAGCCAACGAGGAGAGAGAGGGGGTGACCTAAGACGCGACTCTGTGTCTGAATGGACACACAGAGCAGCTTGTGTGCCCCCATAGCAAGCTGTTCGCTGCGGGGGCACTCGACAGGAGTTAGGGCCCAGGAGCGCCCGGCGAGTGACCAGAGAAAAGGAGGATCTGGGCTGTTCTGTGCAAAACCACTACACAGGGCAGCTAATTATGACATATTAGTTATTTTTAAATAAAAAAAAAAAACGAGACTTTAATATCACTTTGAGATTGACCAAGGAATAGGTAAGTGAATACATTCAAATGGAGAATCCTCCCAGAATGAGAGAAAGAGATATTTAACGTTCCAAAACAACTGTCCCCCATGGACCACTTTTCAGCAAATAATTAGTAGGACTAATTGGTCCAAGGGCGCAGTTTTTTGCGTTGGCCAAATTCCGTACTGTAACTCAGGAAAGTACTGAGGAAAAACACAGGAAGGGAGACTATGCAATAAAGAGTCCTCCAACTATCCTGCAATTCCATAAGAGAGAAGTATGTTTTTTTTTTGTTTGTTTTTTAGAACCATACTTTCCTAGGTGGATGCAGCCTCTGTCTTATGCTGCATCTGTTCCCCGGTGCCTCTAACACTGAGAACCAAGCAATCGAACACCGTCGATCGCTAAGTTCTCACAGCTCTGTGAGCAGAGAGCTGGTGACAGTCAGCAGCTCTCTGCTCTGCCCCCCCCCCCCCCCCCCCCACGCTGGAGTGCTGAGCTGTGGAGCTGGTGGAAGCGACCGGATCAGGCTCTCAGCGGCTCGCTGAGAGGCCGAGCCGGGTGCCAGTCCAGGGATCTGGGTGGATCCCAACTCCATGGTCTTGATGACACCCAAGCCTGGACCCGCTATGTGACATCAGCAGAGAGCAGAGTTCCGCCCGCTCTCTGCTAAAAACGGGTCACAGGAGTGCAAAACGAATTGCTGGTTGCCACCAATTTCCTTCACTTTGGAAGGATTTGCTCTCAATTCTTGTTGTGGCTATGGGACAGGAAGTGAACGGAAATTCCCCCGACAGGATACAAAAAGCACTGAAAAACCTGGCAGGGGTTATAACCCTCCCTTACCCCATTCAAAACGGAAAAAAAAAAAAAAGTTCTACTTTAAATCCAGTAGCTTGTTCTCCAGCCATGAATGTCTATGTAGAAACATTACACATACCTCCCAACTTTTTGAGATGACAATGAGGGACACCTATCTGCAAAAGTATGCAGGGATAGGACACACCCCTTGTTACGCTCCCTTAAAGGAGAATTGTACAAAAAAAAAAAAAACAAGATTGGTTAAACCCACAAGAGCTTTTTTACCACTACTATTCCTTTATACTAGCTTTTGGAATTTACAAATGGAGCAATTTAGAATTTAGATGAAAGGTTTAGCACAGGGAAACATTTTTTGATAGACAAAAAGTGCACTTTATATACATCTATATAGATCAGACCAAAATGAGGGACAAATGAGGAGGAATGAGGGACAGAGGGACATTGCTCCAAATCAGGGACAGTCCCTCGAAATCAGGGACAGTTGGGAGCTGTGTATTACAGGGTAAACAGCAAGTTTTCAGAACTGTGCTCCTTTTATCAGACACACATGTTTTCCATTTTATATAATGCTTTTCATTTTCAGGATAAATCCAGAAATCTTATTGTTACACTTTGACCTTCGCATAGTAAACCAGTTATTGTATCCTTCAGATGTTTTTCTGTCTCCAGCTCACCTTACCTAACTTTGAGATGAAAGTATTTCCAAGGACTTACTGGCTTACACAACACAAAGCATTTTTATTCTGTCCGGACTGATCCCTGACTTCTGGAGTTCATCTCCTTTGTGTACTGCAAGCGACTTAGCAACCTGTGCTGCTCCCAGTAGCAGTTGTACAAACACACTAATAAATCTCCGGACTGCAGGAACCTTCTGTTTGCTTGTGAGTAGCAAAAACTATTTCTTTTTCCCTATAACATCTACTATTTTAAATTCATTTTATTATTTCTAATCTAAGAAATTCCATGTTGTGTACTGTATGGTGACATTGTTGTATATTTTTACATCCTGACAGCTTTGACATTTTATTCTGTTCAATGTAGATATGCTAATAATAATATCATGCGGAAAAAAATACAATGACAAGTCTTTTCAAATGGGATGATAACCATAGTTATCAACTGTCCCTGATTTTGAATGGCTGTCCCTGATTCAGAGAAAAGTCCCTCTGTCCCTCTTTCCTCCTCATTTTGGTCTGATCTATATAGTGGTATATAAAATGCACTACTTATCTATCAAAAAGTGTTTTACAGCGCTAAACCTTTCATCCAGTTTCCAAATTGCTACATTTGTAAATTCCAAAAGTCAATATAAAGGAACAGTAGTGGTAGAAATTGCACTTGTAGGTTTAACCCAGGGGTGTCCAAACTTTTTTCAAAGAGGGCCAGATCTGATGAAGTGAACATGCGTGAGGGCTGACTATTTTGCCTGACATTCTTTGAACCATTAAAATTTGGTCTAAGTGTGTTCGTTCGAGCAAAAATACACTGCCCAACAAGAATTCTCTTGCCCTTGTGGCTGTGTGTGAGTAAAGAGATGAGCTCGGGCGCGTTATTTGGATATACTGTATTTATTGACGTATAACACGCACCTTCACTTTAAGAGGGAAGTTTCAGGGTAAAAAACTTAAATTTTATATAAAGAACTGTGAAGCAAAATAAGGATCAGTGCCCATCTGCAGCCTCACAAGTGCCATGAATGCAGCATCCCCATTGCCATGAATGCAGTCCCACCATTGCCATGAATGCAGCACCCCCATTTCCATCAGTGCAGCACCCCCATTGTTATGAATACAGCACCCCCATTGCCAGAAATGCAGCACCCCTATTGCCAGGAATGCAGCACCCACCATTGGCATGAATGCAGTCCCACTATTGCTATGAATGCAGCCCCCCCCCCCCCTTGCCATCAGTGCAGCACCTCCATTTCCATGAATACAGCAACCCCATTTTCATGAATGCAGCACCCCCATTGCCAGGAATGCAGCACCCGCCCATTGCCAGGAATGCAGCACCCGCCCATTGCCAGGAATGCAGCACCCACCATTGCCAGGAATGCAGCACCCACCATTGCCAGGAATGCAGAATCCACCATAGCCATGAATGCAGCACCCACCATAGCCATGAATGCAGCACCCACCATAGCCATGAATGCAGCACCCACCATAGCCATAAATGCAGCACCCACCATAGCCATAAATGCAGCACCCACCATTGCCATTGCCACCATTGGGCAGCCTGATTGATGCCCATCCATCTGCAGCCTTGGAGGGGACAGGGAGGGGGACGGGACGAGTGCCAAAAGATTACATACAGGAAAAAACTCCTGTTTTCTCGGCGGCCTCTTTAATACAAAGTCCTGCCTCCTATGATGGACAGAACAGTCGTCCAATGGCAGCGCAGGAGACGGACTTCCTATTACAGAAGCCGTTGTGTAAACAGGAAATACTTCTGAGTCTACGGCACTCATCCCGCCTCCTCCCTGTCCCCTCCAAGGCAGCCAGCATATATATCTTTTGTTGCCCCACCGCTGGGAGATAACAAAAGATGTACATGTCCAAATAAGCAGGCAGGCTATTCAAAACAGGAAAGCGGGCCCCGAATGGCCCGCGGGCCGGACTTGGGACATGCCTGGTTTAACCAAACTTTTTTTTTGTACAATTCTCCTTTAAGGGGGTGTGTCCTACCTCTACATACTTTTGCTAATATGTCCCTCATTACCATGTCAGAAAGTTGTGGGGTATGCCCAACTGTCAGTATCCCTGATTTCAAAGACTGTCCTTGATTTGGAACAAAGTCCCTCTGTCCCTCTTTCATCCTCATTTGTCCCTCATTTTGGTCTGATCTATTGAGTTGTAAATAAAATGCACTACTTATCTTTTAAAAAGTGTTTCCCAGTGCTAAACCTTTTATCTAATTTCTACATTTCTGCATTTGTACATTTCAAAAGCCAATATCGGTGGCGGCTGGAGCTCAATTTTTTATTAGGGGGGGGGGGGGGCGGCAACCAAACCTCCCTGCCACCCCCAAACCCCCCCTCCAATCGTCTTCCCCACTGCTTCTCCTCCTCGGTGGCTTCAGCACTGCTTCCCCTACCAGCCAATAGAGTCGCTTCTCCTCCAGGCCAATCGGGTCTTAAGACCCGCTTCCTGATTGGCCGGGAAGAGAAGCAGGAAGACAATAATAAATATTAATTTGCTATCGTCACACATCTGGGTGCTCTGCACCCCAAGCCCACCCATTTTGAAGCCAATTAGAGCCTCGGGCTCTAATCAAGTGCTTCTAAAGAAAAACAAAAAATCTATGCGTCCAGCACCCTGCATGAAGATTAGGGGCTGGGCGCATGGAGATTAGGGGGGCGGCACCCCTGCGCCCCGTATGAGCGCCCGTCACTGGTCAATATAAAGGAATAGTAGAGGTAAAAAAAAAAAAAAGTACTTGTGGGTTTACCTAATCGTTGTTTTTTGAATAATTCTTCTTTAGGGGGCGTGGCAGGGGCGTGTCCTATGCCTACATACTTTTGCTAATAGGTGTCCCTCGTTACCATCTCAGAAAGTTGGGAAGTATGAATAACTGTGATGTCTGTGGGCCCACCCTGTCAGTGCAAATGACCAGGACCTTTAGGATCAAGTATGCTTTTTAAAATATTTTTAATGAAAGATCATTATTGATCACTTAAATACAGAACCATTAAGGGCTTGTTCACACCACAATTTCTGTGTTCCAGCTGTGTTTCTGCATGCATGTTTTTGATATGTTCTGGTGAGTTTTCTCCCTCTTTTTTTTTTCTTCATCTCAATTGAGAACATGTGCACTCCGGTGCGTTTTGTGATGCGTTTTGCCACGTTACAGGTGCGTTCCATACAGAAAAAATGCAGCATGTTCTTTTGTTGACTGCACTGGAACACACTGCACTAGTGTGAACTAGGGCTATTAGGATCCATGTTAAACACTGTCCAAATAAAAAACGCACACTGCACTGTATACAGGCTGGTTCACATCACATGCAGTCTAGTGCAGTTTTTTTCCCGCATCAAATAAATGGACAGTAGGTTACATGGATTCCAATCACAAAGGTCACACCATTGCAGTGCATTCCAGTACACTTAATAAAAGTAGAACATACTGCATTTTTTCTGAAAACAACATGGCAAAACACATCAAGAAGGCACTGGAAAGCATCTACTTGCATCAAAAATGCACCAAACTGCTTTTCAGCAGAAAAAACCCAGGATACTTTGGGGAAAAAAAAAACTAGAGAAGAAAACAATGCACTGGAACGCATTGAAAACGCATTAAAAAAACGCACAGGGTACCTACATAAATATTCTCTTTATTTCCATAGCTCATTGGGTGTCCCAAAACCTAAAGTGCTCTACAATGTAATTTCTGACCAGATATTGGATGATTATGCCCTGAGCCTCTCACCATTTAACACTTAGGGTCGGTTCACACTGCTGCAATGCGGGAACGCTGCGAATCCACTGCGGCTTCCCGCATCACATGTCTCCCGGCGCCAGTTCACACTGCCCTATGCATACTGCTGGGAGTGCCAGTAAAAAAGGTAATGACACCCCCAAATCAGTTCACATATCGCAGTACAATCTGCAAACTTGGACAGGAATCGGATCACATGGGTGTGAACACGCATGCAATCCGATTCTGCTGTGGACCAAAAAAAGGGTCCTGTGCGAGTTTGGCCTGAATGCGATGCGAATTCAACCATACTATCTGTATGGCTGAAATCGCATTGCATGGACATCGCATGCGATCTTGCACTGTGGTGTAGTGGAGAATCACATGCGATCTTGCACCACGCAGCAGTGTGAACCAGCCCTAAAGCCTAGTACACACTACCAGTTTTTTTTTTCCGTTCAATCTAGCGGGTTGAGCGAAAAAAACCTGACCGCTCAGGTCGGAGCAGCTGTACTAACAATCTGATGTTAGTACACCAATCTCCCCTGCTGTGCTACTGCGTTTGGACACCCCCTGCAAGAACACTCCAGTCAGTGCTCTCAGCCATTGACTGAGAGCACTGACCGGGAGGCATCGGCAGACCTTTTTTGGTCATGACCCTTTGTCAGAAGCTGACCGAACAGGCACGGGCTGAATGTCAGATGGTTTCTATTGAGCCGCCTGATATTTTGGCCCATGTGTACTAGGCTTTAACTTTTTTTTGGGGAAAATTATTTGTATTTGTTTACAACATAATACAAAACACAGTATCGTAGATACCCAATTAAAGGAAAAAAAAAAGAAAAGAATAAAAAAAAAAAAATTACAACAATAATCACTGGCTTAGGTAAAAAAAAAAAACCCAAGAAGGACAGAAATGCCCATTTACCCCCCAAGCCCTAGTGCAACACCTTAAAAATACATAAATAAAAAAGTATAAAATAATATTTTGTTTATGAAAAACATCCTAGGAAAATATCAGCATGACATTATCTACGTCACAAAAATCCCACTGCATGTTAGCATATTGACTCGCCCATAAGGGCAGGGCCGTTTTTAAGGCAGGGCAAAAGGGGCAGCTGCCCTGGGCCCTGTCATTGTTGTGGGGCCCAAAGCAGCTGCCTCATACTTGCCAACTATCCTGGTTTAAATTCCCTCGTCCCTTGAGGTTTTAGTCCTGTGCTGTGTCACAATATCTCAGTGTGAAGTGCTGCTACTAATGCTGCCCAGCTCTGCCCTATTGTTGTGTACAGATGACTCACCTGCAGACCCTGTGTTAAATTACCAACATTCATATGTAAATAGCGTCAGCATTCATATGTAAATAGCGGCGGCCGGCAGCATTGATATGTATATCATGCCCCCCTGAGGTCATATCCACAGTAATCTCTAGCAACCAATCAACAAGCAGAAATCATGTGCTGTAACCTCTAGCAACTAATCAGTGAGCCGTAATGTGTGCTGTAACCTCTAGCAACCAATCGGTGAGCGGTAATGATGCACTGTAAACTCTGGCAACCAATCGCAATAGCTGCCTGATCTGATTCAGTAAACTGATTTTGAGTCTAGCTCCTATTTATTGTATGTCTCAGAGCAGGTGAAGAGCAAAACTGCATGGGGGGGCCCAAGAAAAGTTTTGCCCAGGGTCCAATCAATATTAAAGACGGCCCTGCATAAGGGGCTACTATAACAACTTTTGCGGAAACCAATCAATATACGCTTATTGTATTTTTTTTACCAAAAATATGGAGCAGAATACATATTAGCCTAAACTGATGAATTTGTTTTTTATATATAGATTTTTTTGGATATGTATTATAGCAGAAAGTAAAAAAAATGGAAAATTGTATCAAATACTTACTGTAATTTTCCTTTCCTGATGCCAATACATGGCAGCATACATATGATATAGCTCCACCCCTATATCCACCCACAGGACCTGTTTAGCTCTATAAAAGTCTGACTGAGAGCTACCTCCCCCATTCTCCATATAAAGCACAAAGATCAGAGGGAGGGTTTGTATGTATTGGCGGCAGGAAAGAAAAATTACGGTAAGTATTTGATACAATTTACATTTTCCTGACGCCAAAATGGCAGCATACATACAGTATGATAAATAATGAGCTTTTGACAGGGAGGGTTTAATGCTGCAAACTTGTGGATAGCACTTTCGCCTAGCAGTAAGAAAGGTCGCTGGTTTGAATCCCAGCCATGACACTACCTGCCTGGAGTTTGCGTGTTCTCCCTGTGCCTGCGTGGGTTTCCTCCGGGTACTCTGGTTTCCTCTCACACTCCAAAGACATGCTGGTAGGTTAATTGGATCCTGTCTAAATTGTCCCTAATATGTATGAATGTGAGTTAGGGACCTTAGATTGTGAGCTCCTTGAGGGTAGGGACTGATGTGAATGTACAATGTATATGTAAAGCGCTGCGTAAATTGACGGCACTATATAAGTACCTGAAATAAATAAAAATAAAAACGTACTCTTTATTTAACAATAGACATAGAAGCTTGGATAGTTTTCCTCCCAAACTGTACTGTAGTAAGAGCTGCTGGATGCACCCTGTAGTGTTTTAAGAACATATGATGCGATGACCAGCTAGCCACTTTGCAGACTGTCTCCAGAGACACTCCTGAGTGTGCGGCCCAAGAATGTCATCACCCTGGTTGAGTGAGCTCTAACCACCTCCGGAGGATCCTTCCCGGCCGCTCTATATGCCCGGTGAATAGTTTTTACTATCCAGGCCGAGATGGTTCTGGCCGAGGCCTCTTTTCCTTTAAATTTTCCAGTAGGTATGATGAAAAGCCCGTCAGAGCGAATGTAGAAGTAGCCTGGAAACAGGCTTTGAGGACTTTTGGAATGTACATCTCATGCAGATCAGCATCTGATTCCGCTGGGAAGGCTGGAAGCACCCATTCACTGGAGAGATGAAATATCGATGCCACTTTTGGGACAAAGTGATCCAATGGTCTCAGCATAACCCTGTCAGTAAAGAACATGGAAAAAGGTTCGCTGCCCCCAATTCTTGGATTTCCGACACCTTACCCCCTAAAGTTATGGCTATTAGGAAAGCCGTTTTTGAGGTGATATCCCATAATGTTATAAGTTTCCAGTGAGCCCAGGGGACCATGGGATACATAAAGCCATTGTCCAGAGAAGACTCATGCACTGGTATGCTGACATCACTGGTGACGCCAATGCCTGTTGGAACTTCTTCCTGATTTTGGGGAGATTTTGAAGTGGCAAAGAAACTGGAGCCGCCTGAGTATTGAATTGGGCCCCTAGGTAGACCATATTCTGTGTAGGCTCCAGCTGGCTCTGGTAATGCCTGTCCCTCAACGCAAATATGAGGAACTGCTGGAATGACTGAAGGATCTGCTGGTAGGCATCCTGCAAGTCCACTGAAATCCTCCAGTCTCCTTGTTGAATAACCTGGATCATGGTATGGAGAGACTCCATCTTGAGCCTCTCTATCCAGATAAATTGATTCAGCCTCTTGAGGTCGTTCTGGAGGCGGTCATTTGAACAGCCAATAATGGCGTTGCGCCACTGTGGACTGAATCTGCCGATTTTGGCAGTGGTCTTGCCAGAACTGGGTCCTTTGGGCAGCCTGGCTCCAACTGCCTCCTGGGCGGGCCTGGCGTTAAAAGGGCTTCTGGGTATCTGAGGGAGCCGCAGGGGCCTTAGCTCTCTGCGATCTTACGAAGGTTAACTGTGTACCCCTCCAACCCCTTCTGAAGTCCTTGGATGAGCAAAAGCCTCCAAAATCCGGGTACCTGTTTGGCGCTCCTCTGGATGGTTGCCCTCTCTGGTGTCTGGTTCTTCGATCTTGGGGCAGAAGACCTAATTTTCCTCCTGTAACCCTGGAGATGGTAGTCCCCAGTTTTTTGGCCAAACAGTGCCTTCCCATCAAAAGGCAGTTTACAGCAAATCTGCTTTGAGGATGGTTTGGCTGCCCAGGGTTTTAGCCACAATGCTCTTTTGGCTGTGACTAAGCTGAGCATGGCTCTGGAGGACCATTGAATTATGTCTATAGCTGCCTCACCTGCGAAGTCTGCAGAGAGTTTTATCTCATCAAGAGCCTTGATGATTTTTTTCATTTGGCAGCTGGTTTTTGATCGCGTACTCCAAGTTCTGCGCCCACACTTGCATAGCGCTTACTATGGATGTTAAGCAACAGCAGGCTTACAAGCACCACCTACCGCGAGGTAAAACTTTCTTAAGTTCATGTCAATGCGTCTATCAAGGATATTGCCAAAGGAGGAAGAGTCTTCAATTGGAAGTGTCACATTCTTGGCCAGTCTGGTGACTGCCGCATCCACCGTTGGTGGGTTAGATAAAGGAGACGCAGCCTCCTCCGTGAGTGGATACAACTTCTGCAACCTATTGGTTGAGGAGGATTTTCTCTCCCTTCTCCCATTCCTCCTCAAACAGGCCTCTTATTTATGTCATAAGAGGAAAGGTAGCTACTTGTTTCTTTAGGTTCCTCCTATGGAACCCAAAGGCTTGTTCACACTTGCGGCAGGCCCTGCTATTGCACTGAAAAGTGATCTGTGCTTAGGTCACTTTTGAGAGGCATTTAATATTATCACGTAGAGGGGACAAGTGTTTTTCTGCTATGCGATTTTCAAAGAGCAATTTGTACGCAATGTTGCAACTCGCATGTGACGGCCCATTCTCTTGGCTGCTCTATGCATGCAAAAAGAAGCCCCTGCTCCTATTTCGGGGCAACAAGCTTCGCACAATGTTTTTAAAGGCGCGCTTTCCCACGTGACAATCATAGCAGAATCGCATCGCATTTGGGGTGCCCTGAAAGGATAAAGGCACCTAGTGCTTGTTGTTCAGCGATTGCCACACAATTTAAAATCAGATTGTATGGTGTGTGATATTATGTTTTCTCCTTCTATGCAGGAGGTTCCAGATCCTCCAATTCCAGTGCAGATTTTACTGCCTTAATGAATGGTGGTATCATCGCAAAATCAAAGCCTGAACCTTCAGTATCCTCTGCCGAGGAGGAGGCGGTATCCTCTCCCTCTGCCTGGAAAGTTCGCTGTAATACTGGGTCTGGGGAATCAGCCTGCCTAATCTGCTAGGCTGGAGTCAACCCTGAAGTGCCTGGTACCCCTCTAGTTAGAGAGGGTTGAATAGCTTGGTTTAGACCTGGTACAGGGCCCACACTCTGTTCATCTTCATGCTTCTGTCCCTGGTTGTCGACCGGAAATTTCTGTTAGGGAGTCATGGACTACTTTTTTGAGCAAAGGTTGACGCCTGCTGACTCTCGTACCCCTGGTCTCTGGCAAGCTGCCTAAAGCAGTTGCTGCAAAGTAGCTTTCCTGGCATAGGGTCATCTCCACGTGACCAACGCTGTGTGCTTTCTCTTAAGCATACATTTGCGCCCTTTGTACTGGAGTCTGCCAGGACTGGAGGAGTCACTTTCTGCCCTGGAAAAATCCTGATGATCCAGAGGGCCTCTGGACCTCCTAGAGCGGGAGTGTGAGCGGCCGGGGCTGCAATAGACAAGAAGGCACGCTCATCCAGGCATAATGCACTCTTTTTTCCGCATCTTCTTACTTACCCAAAGTTACCAAGTACCTTACCTGGTATTGTGGTGGTCTTTGTCACGTGGTGTTAGGCTCATGCTGGAGGAAGAACCAAAAGGTGCAAGGGGGACTGCATGGCAACAGAGAAATGAGGGAAGCGAGAAAGGGAAAAAAAATACATATTATATATACCCCCAGGGGCGTTGCTAGGTCTACAAAAGATCTGGGGCTAGAGCCCATAGCAGCGTAGTAAAGAAAGTCATACACTTGGGTGGGCATACACATGTATATACGTGTGTGTATATATCCCCAGAGAGTCCCCCCTTACATCAGGGTCCCCAGAGAGCCCCCCTTACATCAGGGTCCCCAGAGAGCCCCCCTTACATCAGGGTCCCCAGAGAGCCCCCCTTACATCAGGGTCCCCAGGGAGCCCCCCTTACATCAGGGTCCCCAGAGAGCTCCCCTTACATCAGGGTCCCCAGAGAGCTCCCCTTACATCAGGGTCCCCAGAGAGCCCCCCTTACATCAGGGTCCCCAGAGAGCCCCCCTTACATTAGGGTCCCCAGAGAGCCTCCTCCTTACATTAGGGTCCCCAGAGAGCCTCCTCCTTACATCAGAGTCCTCAGAGAGCCTCCCCCTTTCATCAGGGTACCCAGAGGACCCCCCATTTACATCAGGGTTCCCAGAGAGCCCCCCTTACATTAGGGTCCCCAGAGAGCCCCCCTTACATCAGGGTTCCCAGAGAGCCCCCCTTAAATTAGGGTCCCCAGAGAGCCTCCTCCTTATATCAGAGTCCTCAGAGAGCCTCCCCCTTTCATCAGGGTACCCAGAGGACCCCCCATTTACATCAGGGTTCCCAGAGAGCCCCCCTTACATTAGGGTCCCCAGAGAGCCCCCCCCCTTAAATCTGGGTCCTTAGAGAGCCTCTGCCTTAAAATCAGGGTCCTCAGAGAGCCTCTCCCTTGCTTCAGGGTCCCCAGAGAGCCCCCCACTTACATAAGGGTCCCCAGAGAGCCTCCCCTCCCCTTTGGGGACCCCTGCAGAGATTCGGGGCTATTGGCCCCAGATTCGGGGCTATAGCCCCAAAAGCCACCCCCTAGCAACGCCCCTGTATAGCCCCCTTTATTTTTTTCTCCCTAGTAATACATTCTTCCTGGCTCCCTCTCCTTTCTATCCCCGTTACTAGAATAGCAAGACTTACCTGTCATTGACTGTTCCTCAGAATGAGATGCTGCCTCTCTGCATGCCTGAATCGCAAAGGCATCCATTACCTGGCCATTTGTGCCCTTTAAATAGAGCACCTGAGAGAAAGACTCAGTCCTCCCCAGCCTGTGTTCTAATGAAAAAAGGGCCAGTACAATTAGGAGGGAAGCCAACGCTCATCCACACAAAAGGACACTTTTAGGCTGGCTACACATCATGCAATCCTATGCAGATTTTCTCCCTCAGATTTACCAAAACCACATAATATGAGGTCAAACCTTAAGAGCCCCAATTTGTATGCAATCAGGCAGTCCCCTACACTACATGGTCCCGGCATTTCCAAAGGAAATCAGACAACAAAATCTGCACAGTGTATATGGGGTCTTTAGAGACATGAGAGCAAGAAAAAAACAAAAACATTTTATAGAGATTGACAGACCTGGAAAGAGTTCCATAGGAGAGAAGACATGACACTGTAGGACTTAAGCCCATATACCTAATACCATCCTACCCGCACATACCCTCCCTCCAAAAACATCATGGATGACTCAGACTAGTTTTTGGAGTAAAATGGCCTTGCGGCCTTTTATTTAAACGTATAAATTAACATAAATATTATAAATAACTGTACTTTCTTAAATAACTTGTAAGGGTAAATTTACTGCAAGAACAACAACTATGACCCTGGTCACTGGTACAACCTCCCTAATTTAAAACCTGCCAGTCGGAACCCCTGACACGGCATAATCTCAACATACCCCAGTGACCTAGCATTTTAAACTCCTGCAGGTTAACCTTTTAAGGCCTGAAGGTACCAACTTCAATCCCCATCCTTCCATGTATGGGTACCAGCAAAACCCCCCATCATATGGATGGGTACCATCAAACAACCCCCCATCCTTGGATGGGTAACACGTGTTACAACTTGTAACATAATTTATCCTATTAAAGGAAACCAACAAGTGCCACAGCACGAAAGGGGTAACCCCTTACCCTTGCGAGCACCTCCACACACTAAGCCCTCTATGTATTCCTTCCTGTAAGCCTAATGACCATAAGTCCGTCCCCACCTCATTCAGATGTACACCATCGCTGCGCAAATAACGCCATGTGTCAACCTCCAACTCCCTATGACGAATGGCTAAACCCCCATTCTTTATAAAAAACCGGCTCACTTCTTTATTTACTTTTATCCTAGCCCTGTCCACTTTTTTATCCGACAAAGCCCAGTGCCAAGATAACCTCCATACCATATCCAACCACACTAAGACCATCTTGGGATAAGCAGCTTTTAAACGCAGAAAATCACACTTGATGTCTCTGATAAGGTCCCTCATAGATCTGGCTCCCATGTCATTTCCACCCACATGCAATAACAATACGTCAGGGGCCCTGTCCAGGCGGGAGAATCTATGCACTTCCCCCAGCACCCTATTCCACTGCATACCCGGGATCCCAATCCACCTTATGAGGGCCTCTTGTCTGGGAATACGAAGCTGCCTGCCATTCGGCCGAACGTCCGCTCTCTTGGCCCCCCAAAACACATAGGAGTGCCCGAGAATCCAAACCAGACATACATCTTGACCTGTTAACGAAATAAATAATACAAACCACATGAACACTTGGAACCCCAACTCCCCTTAGTAAACATCACCAAACTAACATCACATTTGAACCATATGAGGGCGGACATAAAGTTTAAATCTATCCGAATCCCATCTGCCAATGCGTCTAATTACCTCCTGACTCAAACCCGCCCTGGTGGCCTCCGTGGCCGCCCCAATCCTGAAAGAATGCGAGGAGAACTGCAAAGGTTCACATCCCACCATAACCACGCATTTCTTAAAAACCGTTACAAACTGGTATTTTGAGAGACACAAACCATCCTCATGTATCAAAAAGGGGCCAGTAAAAGCAGGCCTGACCTCCATGAAAGCTCCCACTATCCTAACCGGGCATACGCTATCATCCGCAATCTTCCCAAACTCCAGATACCTGCCTCTCCCAGCTTGATCCGTTTTGGACCTATTAATCCATATACGTACCCTATCTACCCATACTTCAACCTCCCCGTTGAAAAGCCCACCCGGAACCGTCTTAGAAGGGCTCACCAGCTCGCTTACCCTCAGTGCCCCAAAAAAGGCCAGCGCGAACGCTGCTTTGAATAGTGCACATTCGTACTCAGATCTGCCAACCCTTTCCAAACTAAGCATCAACTGCTTAAGCATTTCAAATGATACGGGGCGCCTCCCGTCCCTCTGTTTGTATGCTTTTCTATATCCCTTGACTGCCTGTCGTAACCAAAAATCCTTAGTATAGTCCCGACTCCCCTGCCATTTAAAAAGGAAAGCCAAACCTGCCAATTCACGGTTGATGGCAGCTGCCGAGATACCGTTTTCAAAGTCCCTAATGATAAAGTACAGCACTGCCTTGTCCACTTTCGGATCATCAGATCCCATGCCCAAGTCATTCAGAAAGGCGAACCAATCCTTCCATACCTTAGAGTAGGCATTCCATGTAGCCATACTCACGGAGCGCTGAATCCATTTTGCTGCTGTTCCAAGGCAAAGTTCCATATCCAACTGTGACAGGCGACCCCCTGATGATCTGCCTCCGGTGCCAACCTCCGGAACCTGTCCCACTGAAAACGAGACAACGCGTCAGCCAAGGTGTTCTCTGTCCCTGGAAGATGCACAGCATAAATGAATGCATTCAGTTGTAAACAACGAAGTACTAGATGGCGCAAAAGCCTGACCACCGGCACTGATGCCGCGGTCAGCCGATTAACCACTTGCACCACCCCCAGATTGTCGCAATTGAATCGGACCTTGAGGTTTTTAAATGACTCGCCCCACAGCTCCATGGCCACAATAATGGGGAACAACTCCAAAAGTACCAGGTTCGTTAAGAACCCAGCCTCTTGCCAAGCCGCTGGCCACCTGGCAGCACACCAGTGCCCCTTAAAGAAAGCACCAAAACCAGTTGAACCGGCCGCATTCGAGAATAATTCCAAGTCACAGTTGCTGATCAGCCCAGACATCCAGAGAGCCCTTCCATTGAAAGACTCCAAGAATACCTGCCACACCTGTAAATCCTCCCTGTGCTCTCTATTCAGACTCACGAAATGTGTCGGTGCCCGGATCCCTGCAGTGGCGGCTGACAGCCACCTGCAGAAAATACGGCCCATAGGGATGATTCGGCAAGCGAAATTTAACTTACCCAGCAGAGATTGGGGTTGGCGAAGCTGCGATTTCCTAACTCCAATAGTCCCGCGAACCTCCTCTTTCAACTTCAACAGTTTGTCCTGCGGAATCCTGCATTCCATCCTCATCTAATCTATCTCTATTCTGAGAAATGTGATAGTCACCGCTGGACCCTCCGTTTTTTTCGGGGCTAGCGGCACCCCAAATCTTTCCGCCAGATACTGCAATGTCCCCAAAAGCACTGCACAAATGTTGGAACCCGCTGGACCAACACATAAGAAGTCGTCCAAATAATGGATGACTGAATTGATACCTGCCACATCCCGAACTGCCCATTCCAAGAATGAACTGAACGCTTCGAAAAGAGCACAGGATATAGAGCATCCCATTGGAAGACATTGGTCTACATAGTAGGCCCCTTCCCATTTACAGCCTAGCCATCTGAAACTGTCAGGATGAACAGGCAAAAGCCGAAAAGCCGATTCGATATCGGACTTGGCCATTATGGACCCCTGCCCATATCTCCTAACCCATGCGACCGCTGCATCAAAAGATGTGTACGTAACCGCACACTCTTCTGGTGCTATGGCATCGTTTACCGACCCTCCCTTTGGAAACGAGAGGTGGTGTATGAGTCGAAACTTGTTCAGCTCTCTTTTTGGTACCACCCCCAAGGGGGAGACCACCAACCCTTGTAGTGGTCTTTCCCGAAAATGACCCGCCATGCGTCCCAATGAAACCTCTTTTCCCAATTTTTCGGTGACCACCGCTGCATGCAGCAAGGCCGACCGCAAATTCTTGGCCTCAGGCGGCACCTCCGCCAAGGCACAAGGAATGTGAAAACCATCCCTAAAACCTGCCTCCAGCGTGGTGGCCGCTGCCCGATCTGGGTATCTATTGAGGAAAGGCAGCATCCTTTCCACCCGTACCGGCGTCCTCCCTCTTACCTGAAGTATCTGCGGAGCGTCCTTTTCCTTTTTTAAAACATTTTGCCAATGCATGGGATCCCGCGCAGCCGGAACACAAGTGCTTGAAACGACAGTTGGATCCAAATCTGCAGGTTCCCTCATTGAATTGCCAGCAATAACCCCATTATTTCTCGGTCGGTTGTCCTGGGGCTGCTGAACCTCCGACCCCTGTCTGAAAAAACTGACTAGAGGCCCTCGCTGCCGTCATCAACCTCATCCACAAGCTGATGTCCTTGTGATCCCAGCGCAGATTCGGTCTCACAGCCATCCTCTGACGAAATTGCTCATCATAGCGTAGCCACGTCATACCCCCGTATGTTCTATGGGCCTCACTAATGGCCTTCAGGTACACAAACAGCGCAGAACAATTTTCTGGCGCTTTCTCGCCTACCACGCTCGCCAAAATGGCGAACGCTTGTAGCCAATTGGAGAACGTTCGCGGAATCAAGCGATACCTACGCTTCTCCTCATCCTCCTTCTTTCCTTCCACCGGTTTTAACCTATCAAGATTAAATTTCTCTAACGGCAGCAACGTGAAAATTTCCACGTATTCGCCCTTCCAGATTTTTTCCTTTATCTCTGCTTTTAAATGAGCCCCCAGCGGGCCCTCAAAGCAGACATATACCTCGCTCCTTGCCGCATCTGCTAATCTAACCAAATCAGCTTTTTTCTCCGTTGTCTTCACCTGGTCCCCCGAAGTCGTAGCCACTGCTGCCGTAGAGGGGGGCACCCCAACCGCTGCAACAGCCGCCACCGGCGAAACCGGGACGTCACCCGCAAGAGGTGGGGCGGTCCCCGTCTGCGGGGTATTCCTTTTCAGTCGTCCACGCTGTAGCCGGACCACCTCCTGACCCTGATTCCACGCGTGCTACTAGCTCTTTTAAACCTGTTAGCAACTCCCGTAAACCCCCATTCCCTGTTTGGGGCGCTGATGCTGGTGGTGGAGCCGACACGGACTCCGCCCCCCCTGACCTGGCTATAACCCCCGACCCTGAACGTCCCCCCTGCACATTCCGCCCAAGAAGATTATGTAAAAGAATAGTAACAGGGTTAGAAGAATCGCACTCACCGGGCTGCCCTGGACTGGGCCCAACAGCCGCCACTCCTGGAACCACCAATGCCTGATGTCCCTGATCGACGCCTCTGTCAGACCCGGACAGCTCTCCTTCCGACCGATCATCGAGGTCGTCCATCCCGCCAACTTCTTGTTGCACCCCAGCTGCAGTTGCAGTGGTTGCCAAGGGCCTGCGGTGCTGAGCTCGACCATTCCTCCCTTGATTACCGCTAGGCCCGCAGGATGCCCCTGGTGACGGACTCCTACACCTACTGTTTCGCGGGGTGCGTGCTTACCGTCCGTTACCTCCCCTCACGTTGGCCCTGGTGTCTCTGGCTGACCCACTTTTGCCCTGCAGCGGGCTACTGGCCGTCTCTGTCGCCTGCGCCCCTCCTCCACTTGCCGCGGTGCGTTCACGTGTGTCCCGAGCCCTCCGTCCCTCTCCTGCCGACCCCTCAGGGTGTTGTAAGCATCTGCGCCTTGCTGGGGGGGAAGAGCCGCGTGCATTGCTGGGCATCTTCCCCCAGTCCCTCCGACCTTCCTCCGATTCCCCCGGGCCTCTCCTTGTCCATCCCTCTGCCTACCCTGCATGCTGGGTGTCTGAGCCTCTCCTGCTGCTATCCCACGCTGCTCGGATCTGGATGAGCCCAAGCCAGCCTCAGGGCTGTATCTCTCTGGCGGCCGTGACCGCCGCGCCTGAGGAGTTGGTGGCCCCCCCCGCTCACCGCCGCCCCGCCGTCAGCTATCGCCCGCAGCTGCTGCTGGAGCCAGTCTGCGGCGTTAGCGGCAACTGCAGCGTTAGCGGCAACTGCCGCTCTCAGCTGATCTATAAAGCCCTCCATCGCCGCCATGAATTGTTAGAAGCAGGGGAAGCTGAAGAGCGGTGAGGTGTGCTGTTAATCTCGTCCTCCACCGCTCTAGACTGACGTCACTTCCCCTTTCCACATCTCCTACACTTTCCTATCCAGCCCCTCCCCTTCTCTAAAAGGGGAACTGTTCCATTATAAGACAGGCAGATGTGCAGTCCAGCACTGTCATGCCGTCCCTGCGCTTAGGGTCCCCCTTTGGCTCCGTGACTCTCTTTATGCAGTCCCAGCTGCTGGACTCCAAAGCAGGCATGCCACAAGAGGATTGTCATCTCTGATTAGAGTTATAGAGTAATGCCACAAGTTAACGACACAAG
Source organism: Lithobates septentrionalis (assembly GCA_037952835.1). Lineage (NCBI taxonomy): Eukaryota > Metazoa > Chordata > Amphibia > Anura > Ranidae > Lithobates > Lithobates septentrionalis. The sequence goes on from JBBDGP010002976.1 coordinate 306,964, forward strand.
GTTATTCAGTTCAAAGGTACCATCATCCAAAGAAAGTTTGTAAGGAGGATTGGAGAGGAAATGGCCAGGACTGCTCCAAATCAAGTCCTGCCTCACCAAAAGGAAAATGTGGACTATTGCGGTACCATATAATAACATACAGTAAGGGTAAAAATTACAGTTTATTCAATTTCAAGCATTAAAAAATCCATATACATAATATAGATTAATAACAGTACACTCTAAGAACTGTTACAAAACAATAGTAATTTTAAAAAGCAATATAGTAAAGCCCGCATAGGTAAATGGAGGCCAACTGATCTACTCAAGGACGTGAACTTCAACAGTTTGCGGCGTAGCCGCTTCCTCAGGAGGCGTCCACATACAGTATCTACAGAGTAAAACAGTCAGAGTTACAAAATAAATATTGGTAACAGATAATACAGAGAACATAACATGATTTTGGAGCAGTTCATAAAGTTTTGTAAACACTCACCAACCACTGCCCTTTCGGGTTAGACGGCACTTGTGAGACGGGGGAGCACGGGGGATTTTGTGGCAAGATCGGCTAGTGTTAAAAAATATATATAATGTATAATGAGTGTTGGCCTAAGCTATATATAAAAAGAGTGACTATCACCACAGTGAAAGGACTGGACAAGACCGTGAGGGAATTGGTGGAGGGAAGGAAAATGTGGGGGGAAGGGGGGAAAGAGAGAAGAAGAAGGGGGGGGGGAAGAAGAGAGGGGGGAGAGGAAAAAAGTGGAGGAAAGGGAGGGGAAAAAAGCGGGGGGAAGAGGGGAAGGGAAAGGAGAAAGAAGGGGGGGGTATTGGGAAAGGGGGGGAGGGAGAGGGGAAAGGAGTGATAGCAAGGGAAATAAGTAGAGATTCCCTCTCTCCTTCCCCCCCCCCCCCGCTCCTTTTCCTCCCTGCCCCCTTCCCTTCCCCTCTCCCCCTTCCCCCCCACTTTTCCTTCCCTCCACCAATTCCCTCACGGTCTTGTCCAGTCCTTTCACTGTGGTGATAGTCACTCTTTTTATATATAGCTTAGGCCAACACTCATTATACATTATATAAATTTTTGGACACTAGCCGATCTTGCCACAAAATCCCCCGTGCTCGCCCTAGGGGGAACGCCCCCAGTGGGCGTCTCACAAGTGCCGTCTAACCCGAAAGGGCAGTGGTTGGTGAGTATTTACAAAACTTTATGAATTGCTCCAAAATCATGTTATGTTCTCTGTATTATCTGTTACCAATATTTATTTTGTAACTCTGACTGTTTTACTCTGTAGATACTGTATGTGGACGCCCCCTGAGGAAGCGGCTACGCCGTAAACTGTTGAGGTTCACGTCCTTGAGTATATCAGCTTGCCTCCATTTACCTATGCGGGCTTTACTATATTGCTTTTTTAAAATTACTATTGTTTTGTAACAGTTCTTAGAGTGTACTGTTATTAATCTATATTATGTATATGGATTTTTTAATGCTTGAAATTGAATAAACTGTAATTTTTACCCTTACTGTATGTTATTATATGGTACCGCAATAGTCCACATTTTCCTTTTGGTGAGGCAGGACTTGATTTGGAGCAGTCCTGGCCATTTCCTCTCCAATCCATCTCTGATTAGAGAAAACCTCAACCCCCAAAAAAATAAGGATGAGCGGGAAGAGGAGAGAAAGACCAGTAAGCAACCACTCAAGCTCTGGTTGGAGCATGCATAACACAGCACACAGCATTTTTCTGAAATGGAAATTAACTTTGTAGGCATTTATGTATGTAGTCATTTAGAGATATGCAGCTTACCAAATTTGAAGTCACCGATAAACTTATTAAAACTCCAATAAAACATCAGTAGCGGTTTATTGCCATCTGTGCTTGTTGGGAAGTTTTCCCTTTGTGTCTTGTGCTGGTGACAAGTGGTCCTTGGGGCAGGAAGTCACTAATTGATTAACTGTTTTTTTCTAATTTGACAGAGAATAAAGATGATGAAATCTTACAATAAAAGACAACTCATTGATTTCAGCCATAATACAGGTAAGCTTTAAAAAGAATCTGTGATGAGCCTGGACAAGTCACACTGAACAAATGAGAAGTAAAATAATTAATTTAGGTTAATTTCAGTAAAAAAAACATGTTCAATAGATCAGGGATGTATGCAAATGTAGTGAAATGTAAATCAGGACTTTTATTTTTTCTGTAAAGTCTAGCTTGGCCCCACCTGTTTCGGTCCCACAAACATAGCTCCCAACTGTCCCTGATTTCGAGGGACTGTCCCTGATTTGGGACAAAGTCCCCCTGTGCCTCTTTCCTCCTCATTTGTCCCTCATTTTGGTCTGATCTATAAAGTAGGTAAATTTTTGCATTTGTAAATTTCAAAAGCCAATATAAAGGAATAGTAGTGGTAGAAATAGATTGTAAGCTCTAACGAGCAGGGCCCTCTGATTCCTCCTGTATTGAATTGTATTGTACTTGTACTGTCTGCCCTAATGTTATAAAGCGCTGCGTAAACTGTCGGCGCTATATAAATCCTGTATAATAATAATAATAATGATAGAAAAAAACACTCATGGGTTTAACTAATTATTTTTTTTGTATAATTCTCCTCTAAGGGGTGTGGCAGGGGGCGTGTCTTATGCCTACATACTTTTGATAATAGGTGTCCCTCATTCCCATCTAAAAAAGTTGGAAGGTATGCCACAAATCTCCCTATTGCTCACTCTAGCAATGGGCAGCCTCAGCAGCCAATGGAGAGGATTGGAGGGTGGGAGTGTGGAGCCAAGGGCAAAAGAAATTGGTATTTTGTATGTCTAAATGTACTGAACGTTTTGACATGAGGTTTTTAATTGACTGACATTGATTTTGATTGATGATATTGCTAATTGCTGGAGAAATGTAAAAGGGGGGGGGGGGCACAATTCATTTTGGGCGCACCTTCATGGGGTTGCCTCTGCCTTTTCCCCCTGTTATTTGAAGCAATAGCGTTGATTTTATGTGCAATGCATCTCCAGGGATGCTGGCCCTTTAAATATTCAGTTCATAAAGAGTCCACCGCCACAGGGATCTTGGTGCTGTTCAAAGGATTGGTATTAAGAAGAGCTACCCACCCTGCCTTCCGTTGTGTGCACTTTACGTGGTACGTCACCTTTGCATCAAAGGGGGACTTTTGTTATAAAGTTGATGTAAGGTAATTTGCTTGAGTCTTTAAGGCTAAGCAATTTTGTGAATGAGAACCATATTACAAATTCATATCAAATTTATTTATGGAAAATTATATTTTATTTTAAACCAATAAAAGTGCCGCAGCCAATTTATGCCAACATTAGAGTGTGGTGTTTTATTATTAATGGGTTATATTGTGTATGGAGTTGGGGAAAGATGGTGCGGAGTGCAATTCCATGAAAGAAGAATTGCACACGCTAAAACGTAAGTGATTTAGGGGCGTATTTTATGTGAGATCTTCTGCTAGCTTTGGGTTGTCCCCAAAAAAGTAACAGAGGGGAAATCTTCTGAAGGGGACCCAAGTTCGGGTGATCTGGGGGTCCCTAAGGGATTTCCCCTCACTTCCAGTTTTGGTTATGCCCCAATGGGCAAAAAATATACTGCCTGCAACATCTGTCCTGTCCCTGTGTAACTCAGTCACCACCACTGCGGCCAGTAAAAACAGCTGTGCTGCGAGTGGGAGGTGATTAAGCAGGGAACTAGGACCTCAGCCGCGGAGTAAGCCAGCCGCATTTTCCGATGCAGCTTCTATAGTTCCGGCTGCAGGTCCTCACAGGCGCCGGCGGAGTGATCTACATCTGCACTCCCCCCCCCCCCCCCCCTCCAGCTTCTCTCTCCCTGAAAGCAGCGGACTAGCAGAGCCTGACGAGTGGCTGCAGCCTCCTAAATCCAGGTAGTGATTGCATTTAGAAGCTTCCAATCTTGTTTTTTCTATCTCCCCCAAGTCTTATGTATATTCAATCTGTGCCCTCATTCACTTAGATCCTCCCCCCTATTTCCAGTGCCGTGTGCCCAGAGAACATGGGGGGGGGGGGGGGGGCAGTGCCAGGTGCTGCTGACACTGTGCAGGGAAGGGGGTGAGCTGAGCTCCTGTTCTAAGAAAAGTCAATTTGCAGAGGTAAGCTGACAGTTTCACATCAGAACTATTCAGGAGGATTTGTTTGCAGTGTAATGAGAATGATTAAAGAGGAGTTCCACCCGAGGTCCAGTAAAAAAAAAAAAAAAAAAAATTAAAGTCAGCACCTACAAATACTGCAGCTGCTGACTTTTAATTGGACACTTACCTGTCCCAGGGTCCAGCGATGCGGGGGATCGAAGCCCCGCTCGTCTCCCCCTCCATTCAGCGGCGCCAGCATTGTAACTGTGGGCGCCGGGCTGTGGCTTCACAGCCTGGCACCCACTGCGCATGCACGAGCGGCGCCGCGTGCCGTGATTGGCCGCTCAGTCACCTGGGACCTGTAATGGGTCCCAGATGATTTACAGGAGGGAGGGAGCAGAGCTGAGCCCTTCCTGTGCCGGGGGGGAAGTGATGTCACCAGCCCAGGCACTGGAAGAGGCAGACTACGAGGGACCACCTAGCAACAGGCATTTAGAGCTAAGTAAAAAAAAAAATTATATCCAAATGTTTTTTTGTATATTTTTTAATTTTTCATGTAGTTTTTTTTTTTTTTGGGTGGAACCCCACTTTAAGCTAATAGGAGGATGGAAGAGCAGAGTGTGTATGGGGGAGTCAGCTGAGTCTTCAGCTTTGCTCACAGCTAACAGATATCTTGGAGGCTGGCACCTATCACTATATAAACAACCCCCACACTCTGTGTATGTCCAGATAATCTGAAGAAACTTTATAACCATTCAAGTTAACCCTGTGTTCTCCAAACTCTGTACAGTCAACATGTAAATTCCCCACATAAACTAAACACTCTATGGTGTCCGTTTATGAAGCAGTAATCAGCGGTGATCCCGAGGATCGCCGCTGATCACAGTCCATAAACAGTTTATGAAGCAGTGATAATCGGGGGAGAACATGTTTGAACTTGTTCTCCCGCCGATTATCTCTACACACGGAGAATCCTCATAGATGACACAGTAACGGCCAGTTTATGAAGCGGTGATCTCACCACTTCACTGGCGATCTGTGTCAGAATTCACACTCCCAGGTTCACCAGCTCAGAGGTGGTGAATCGGGGAGTGAAGAGGAAATCTGGGGGGATCTGAGGGGGAAGGAGGAAGTTTTTTTAACTTCCTTATGTCTCGTTCAGACCCCCCAACACTGTAAGCATGTCCCCCTGTCATATTTATGTGTATACATATATATACATATATACATATAATGTGTATATGTATATATATATCATGTGTGTGTATATACATGTATATATAATGTGTGTGTGTGTGTATACATATGTGTATAATGTAGGGGGACTCTTTATTTTATTAACATTAATCCACGCCGTTGAGCGGTGATAATTTATCACTGCTTAATAAACTGACATCTGGTACTGTAATCTCGTAAAGTCTCACGAGATTCCAGTATCAGGGGCCGTTCTCCACTGTTTGAAGCATTTGTAGATCACTTCACTCCTCCAAAGGTGAAGCGATCTACTCCGCTTCATAAACAGGCACACAGAGGAGAAAAATCTTCACTGTGAATGCCGGAGAACGAAGCAGTGAATAGATTTCACTGCTTCATAAACGGACACCTATATACAAGTTACCTGTCCTCAATAATCAGAGCAGAGCACAGTGTTCACAGTTATTTACATGGTAGTGCAATTGTATGAACACTTATTATTTAGAGAATAATGATTTTTTTTTATTGAGAATTGTTATTTTGCATCTACTCAGTTAATCAGTTCTCACGCACACACAGGCATGGTTTTCATGCATTACGTGTAGGGCAGCCCATTAATTTCAATGGGCTGCCCTAGGCACAAGCATCATGGAAAAGAAGTCCTGAATCTTTTCCAAAAGTGTGCGGCACCCAGTAGTTTGGTCCACATGTTTGCAGATGTATGGACATGCCAATAACAAACAATGGCACTGCTGCACATCTGGATAAGGGCAGCACATTTCTTTGCATGTTGGGAAGGCATGCAATTTTGCATGCGTTACCCACACGCATAGATGTGAACTTAGCCTTAGAGTGTTTCGTTTTTATATGGTGAATTTACACTTTGGATTTTACAGAGTTTGGACCAACACATGGTTAAATTGAATGGTTATACATTAACTTTACATGATCTGGAAACCACATACACAGAGTTCTTTCACTCTCATACCTCCCACGCTCCTCTCCTGTACATACTGCTCACTCTCATACCCCACACACTCCTCTCCTGAGCATAGTGCCCATTGTCATACTTTCCACACTCCTCTCCTGTACATACTGCTCACTCTCATACCTCCAATGCTCCTCTCCTGTACATAGTGCCCACTGTCATACCTCCCACACTCCTCTCCTGTAAATTATTTCTAATTACCTGGCCTGCTAATCAGGAGTTCTGGCTTTACTTTGATTTCTGTTACTGCATACTTGTCCAAGATCACTGGCTCCGGATTTGTTGAAGTTGGGATCAGAATGAAAGCACGGCAGCTCAGCTTTGTCTTTGTAACACTTTAGAAATTGTACAGCACAAAGTACCTTGACGATGGTCACTTCTTCTCCAATCTTCCTACATGCAATCGTTGGAAAGTCCATGATAGGAGTCTTCCTTCTCTTGTTCCATTACCCATAATTTGACATGAATAGATGGTCACAATTGTAGTCCCGTTCTAATTGCCAATGTTGGTGAGGGTGGTTGGATGTACGCATCTTCCCGCCATCAGCTATGAAAAAAAATAAGGAATTGAACTATAATTCAACCCACCAACGTTCCTAAAAATACCAATTTCAGACAGCCTGTCACAAGTAGCAGCCACCTTCTAGGTAGTAGTGTTTCCTAGATCCTGGGCCTCTGTCATGGTGTGGATTCTCAATGTCACCAGTGGTTTGCTTTCATTCCTTTTAACTGAACGTCCAAACGTTTCTTGGGTGTTATTTCGAGGGTTTATGTTGTAGTGGGTATTATTTTCATGAAATCTGTGATATTTATTTATTCATGATTTACTAAAACTGGAGAGTGCAAAATCTGGTGCAGCTGTGCATAGTAGCCAATCAGCTTCTAACTTCAGCTTGTTCAGTTAGACCCCTTTCACACTGAGGCGCTTTTCAGGCACTTTTGCGCTAAAAAAAGCACCTGAAAAGCTTCTGAAAACTGTTTCCCATTAATATCAATGGATGCTTTCACACTGTGGCGATGCGCTGGCGGGGTGGTGAAAAAAAGTCCTGCAAGCAGCATGTTTGGAGCGCTCAAAAAAGCGTCTCAAAAACACACCTCTCCATTGAAATGAATGGGAAGTGCCTGAAAAGCGCAAGAAAAGCGCCTCAAAATTGTTCTTTTGAGTCACGTGACCTTAAAAAATATTAAAAATGCACAGCTAACGCCTCAAAAGCGCTTGAAAAGAGCCCAACGATTTATGGGCTGTTTTCAAGCTCCTCAGTGTGAAAGGGGTCTTAATCTTTGACAATAAAACCTGGAAGCTGATTTGTTTCTATGCTGAGCTGCACCAGATTTTGCACGCTCCCGTTTTTATAAATCAACCCCATAGTTCTTTATATAATTAATTTCTTGGATGATGGCTTTTTTATATTATAGGGACCACACTTTATTTTATAATATTTTATTTCATTTCAGTTAATCCTTGGCATCCTCCCCCCAATCCCCCTTCTTTTGGTCCCTGCCTTTCTCAAGACTTTAGCCCTGTTGGCCTTCACTTACATTTTCTTCTACCCCTCCTTCCTTACATTCTGTTAGCATTACCTAAAAGTGGTGTTTTTTGTTGGCTGGAGCTGTCCAGATCTATAGCCAGGGGCTTGATTGTCTCACTCACTCATAATAAAAAAAAATCTTTAATCGATAAGGTTGTTTTATATAAGTGTATATAGAGTTCACATTCAGTAGGTTGATACAGTCTAATGGGATATTTTTGGTAGCTCCAACCTTTATGGGAATGGTTTTGGGTATTTTTGTTATATAATTGTCGCCAATTTTTTTGTTATTTCTGTACTGCCTTTAACTGGTTACTTGTGTGTTGTGTAATTTGCTGCCAGGCGGACCGGAAGTCAGGAAAGGGTTAATGTGCTGGCTCTTGGGTCTTCATGGCTCTGCCCCTTCAAGCGGGCTATAAATACAAGGGGAGTCAACCTAACCTGGTCCTTGGATGGGGAATGGTATGGAGGATTGCTGCCACATGTAACGCGGTTCTGATTTTTGGGGCTCTCCCTTGGTAGGTCCCCAGCTGGGGGAACAGAAGGCGGATTCATAGACTTTATTCTATGAACTTGGCACTATTTATAAGGTATGACCTGAGACAGCCTGAGGTTAGAATCAACTAGAACAATGTATGGAAGGAATATGTAAAAGATCTTTCTGTACCAACAAGTGTTTGAGAAGATTTTAAGTAAATGTTTAAAAGTTCCAAAATGTGCCTGGTCTGAAGTTATTTAAAAAAGGGGTGCATGCATGGTGTATTAAAGAACAGGGCTTAGTTTGGGGATGAAGAGAAGATAGTGAAGAGACATTACATTAGCGGAAGGGGGAGGGACTATATTGTCATTGCTAGGGGTAATTGGGTTAATGTTGGATGCTAAAGCAGCCAACCAGCGAGTAGTAGTGGGTGACTTGGCATGTATGATGGAGGGCCATAGTAGACAGGGGTTTGCAAGTGGGGCATCCTTCCTAGAGATCGGTACCCCAGAGATCCTAGAGATATGTGCTATCGCAGCACAGAGTATCCCATGTACCTAGCCTGAGAGGTCATGGATGATGAGTTAGAGGTTACGGGGTTGAAGAAGCTCATGATAATGTAAGGAAGTGACTTTCCCCTGTCTTATGAGAAGTCTTATTATGTCACTGGGAGTGAGGTGACATGTTGGGCTGTGCTGGTGAAGTGTGGTACAGGCTCCACAGTACCCATTCAGAATTGCTGCATCCATTGGGACAAATTACAGAGCCCCCCAATATGAGGTGTGCACCATAAAGAGAAGGAACATACAGTAACTGTGCAAATAAAGTATGCTTGCTTCTAAGTAATAGTGCCACCTTAATGATGATTTCACAAGACAGCGGCTTCCACCTGTGAATACAGGCATTAGCGAGCATTACTAACGAGTACCCCATTGGGCGTGTAAAGCCTTGCGCACATACTTTTGCTTATATCTTATATAAATCTGGCTTGCTTACGAATAAATCTGACTCTCTGTTAGAAATTCACCAGATTAATGTGTGTTCTTTTCTTCACTAGACCTGTTTAGATCAAGAGAGAAGCCCAGAAACTCTGGGATTGATCAAAGTAAGGTGGACCTTCTGGAAGAAGAACTAAGAAAAGGTTATCATCAGGAGGCTTTAACCCTCAATGCTGTAATGGAGAACATGACACGCCTTTATCTAACACGGTAAAGTGGGCCGAGAACTGGAATCAGCATCATCACTAGGGATAAGCAAATCCCTAGTTTAAAGCGGTAATGAAGTCTGCTTTTTTTACTTTTACCTACAGGAAAGCCTATAATAAGGCTTACAACCTGTAGGTACAGTGATTATCTCCTAAACATGTACCGTTTAGAAGATATACACCTTTGTAGCAGCCGGTGACATCGCATGCGCATGCACAATGCGCTCTGAATGGACGGCACACTTGAATTTACCATCCATTCAGAGCGCTGTGCCGCGACCGTGACTCTCATGTGCAGTGATGTCGTCACGACTCGGCCATTTAAGCGGCTGGAGTACGTAAACCCAGAAGAAAGACTGGGGGAAGATGGAAGCCCCTGTCACCAGTAATAGCGCATCGCTGGAGGGATCCACTTTACAGGTAAGTCTGTCATAATGTGGTAGTATGGATTGCATACTGCCACATTATTACATTAACCTGCAGACGAACTATTCTTTCTTTCAGATATATATATATACTACAGTGCTCGCAATATATCAGAAACCGTGAAATCAGACCGAGACAGAAGTACAGTTAAATCACACTTGTTTAAAAATAAAAGTAAAAAGAACAAACGTAGTCAAAACATAGCCAAAGTTCAGTTACCGGAACAGATAGTCAGCCAAGCCAGAATTCAGGGATCAATGTAGTGGAACAGCAAGCAGGATCTGGAGCCAGAAGGGATGTCAGCAAAACAAGTCTTGAATAGGATCGCAGGAGATTTCTGCGATGTTGACCAAGGCGAAGGCAGAGATCCTCTGGACTGGACGGCTTAAGTAGGCAGGACTGACGAGCAGGATATCATCAACAGCTGAGTAACTGTGGAGAGATAGGAGCTGGCAATTAGCCGACAGCTGAGCGGCCAGCTCAGATAAGGAAGCGCAGAGCCCAGCCCTGACACAATAATACAAAACAATAACCTAAATAATCACATAATAACAATTCATTAATAGGTGAATGCCCATATATTAGTGAACGATGTGCTCCAATCCATAAAGTGCAAAGTGCTCCAAAATTTGAGGTGCGCAACACCCCCTCCAATGTCCCCACTCACCGGATGGAGTGGACCTCTAGCTTTTCAGTCTAGGGGTCGTTTCAGGCTTAAAATGGTGGCCAGGGATGGTAGATTTACATCAATTCACAAAGCAAATCTCCCATGCTCAAAGGAGGGAACTATAGTGAAGTACTGTTTGGCAATATCTTTATTGCGCAAGTAAAATTAATACTTACAAAATGCAGAGTAAAAACAGGCATATATCAGCAAGAGATTTGCAATGAGAAAAGCCGCCACCGAAAACCGGAAGTGACGTCTATTGGACTCGAAACCGGAAATTGCGTCAACGCGTTTTCGCCCTCCCACAAGATATATTTTTGCTAAAAATCTTTTCACAATCTTTTACTTCAAGTGCAAGTATATATATTTAGAATATGTTTTTCAAGAGTTTACTACGCTTTAACTCACCAAGAATTCGTCAAATCCCATTTGAAATATGGCGAACCTGAACTTGGCGTTGAATCTCATTGAAGTCTATGGGGCATTGGCCATTGCCACGAAGGACATGTACCAATGTAATAAAATACTGTTCAGCTGGGAGAGGGTCTGTTCCGGTGGTTTGGTTTCAAAAGCAACATTGAAAATACATAAATCATTTAAATAATATGCTTGGGGGATACCGTTAAGTTGTGCGTTGTGTTCTGGAACTGCATTGCCATGTACACATGATCAGAATTTCCGACAACAAATGTTCAATGTGAGCTTGTTGTCAGAAATTCCGACTGTGTGTATGCTCCATCGGACATTTGCTGTCAGAATTTCCGACAACAGATGTTTGAGCGTTGGATCTCAAATTTTCCGACAACAAAATCCGTTGTCGTAAATTCCGAGCATGTGTAGACAATTCCGACGCACAAAGTTCCACACATGCTCGGAATCACGCAGAAGAGCCACACTGGCTATTGAACTTCATTTTTCTCGGCTTGTCGTATGTGTTGCACGTCACCGCGTTCTTGACGTTCAGAATTTCTGAAAACATTTGTGTGACTGTGTGTATGCAAGACAAGTTTGAGCCAACATCCGTCGGAAATAAATCCACGGTTTGGTTGTCGGAATGTCCGATCGTTTGTACGCGGCATTTGAGTTCCATGGGTGGTCACAGCAGCAATGTACACTGGCAGGGCATATTTGACTATGGAATAGCTTTTTCTTTTCTGCAATTAGTTTTTTTTTCACCCCAATCTGATGTGTTGGGGGGAAATCTGATGTGATGGGGAGGCCTCTGATGTGATAGGGGGCATGCGATAGGGGGCCTCGGATGTGATGAGGGAACTCTGATGTGATATACAAAGTAATACTGACATATAATCTCACTCATAGGTTGGACTTGTGTCTTTTTTTAACCTCACCTACTATGTAACTATGTAACTATGATGGGGGACCTCTGATGTGATGGGGGACCTCTGATGTGATAGGGGACCTCTGATGTGATGGGGGGGGGGGGGCTCTGATGTGAAGGTAAAACCTCTGATGTGATGGGGGACCTCTGATGTGATGGGGGGTCTCTGATGTGAGGGAGGCCTCTGATGTAAAGGGGGACCTCTGATGTGATAGGGGACCTCTGATGTGATGGGGGGGGGGGGGGGCTCTGATGTGAAGGTAAAACCTCTGATGTGATGGGGGACCTCTAATGTGAAGATGGAACTCTGGTGTGATGGGGGCCTCTGATGTGATGGGGGCCTCTGATGTGATGGGGGACCTCTAATGTGAAGATGGAACTCTGTGATGGGGGCCTCTGATGTGATAGGGGACCTCTGATGTGATGGGGGGTCTCTTATGTGAGGGAGGCCTCTGATGTGATGGGGAGCCTCTAATGTAAGGGGGGACCTCTGATGTAATGGGTGGACTCTGATGTGATAGGGGACCTCTTATGTGATGAGGGACCTCTAATGTGAAGATGGAACTCTGGTGTGATGGGGCCTCTGATGTGATGGGGGACCTCTAATGTGAAGATGGAACTCTGGTGTGATGGGGGCCTCTGATGTGATAGGGGACCTCTGATGTGATGGGGGTCTCTGATGTGAGGGAGGCCTCTGATGTGATGGGGAGCCTCTAATGTAAGGAGGGACCTCTGATGTAATGGGTGGACTCTGATGTGATAGGGGACCTCTTATGTGATGGGGGACCTCTTATGTGATGGGGGGCCTCTGATGTGATGAGGACCTGTGATGTGATGGGGGGTCTCTGATGTGATGAGGACCTGTGATGTGATGGGGGACCTCTTATGTGATGGGGGGCCTCTTATGTGATGAGGACTGTGATGTGATGGGGGGGTCTCTGATGTGAGGGAGGCCTCTGATGTGATGGGGAGCCTCTAATGTTAGGAGGGACCTCTGATGTGATGGGTGGACTCTGATGTGATGGGTGGACTCTGATGTGATGGGGGACCTCTGATGTGATGGGGGACCTCTGATGTGATGGGGGACCTCTGATGTGATGGGGGACCTCTGATGTGATGGGGGACCTCTGATGTGATGGGGGACCTCTGATGTGATGGGGGACCTCTGATGTGATGGGGGACCTCTGATGTAATGGGGGACCTCTGATGTGAAGGGGGGCCTCTGATGTGATGAGGACTGTGATGTGATGGGGGGTCTCTGATGTGATGGGAGGACCTCTGATGTGATGGGGGACCTCTTATGTGATGAGGACTGTGATGTGATGGGGGGTCTCTGATGTGATGGGGGGTCTCTGATGTGATGGGGGGTCTCTGATGTGATGGGAGGACCTCTGATGTGAAGGGGGGCCTCTGATGTGATGAGGACTGTGATGTGATGGGGGACCTCTGATGTGATGGGGGACCTCTGATGTGATGGGGGGCCTCTGATGTGATGAGGACCTGTGATGTGACGGGGGGTCTCTGATGTGATGGGAGGACCTCTGATGTGATGGGAGGACCTCTGATGTGATGGGAGGACCTCTGATGTGATGGGAGGACCTCTGATGTGATGGGAGGACCTCTGATGTGATGGGAGGACCTCTGATATGAAGGGAGACTTTGGAAGTGGAGTTAATTTCATCAAGGCAGTTGTGTGCATCATCCCAGCCTTGAGATTCCTATTGATAGGCAACATTTTTAATATTTTAGACTGGGATTTTGCATATTTTAAAGGATGCCACAACTGAAAAAACGGGATGAGAATTCCTGCACTATACAATCTGGCTCTTTTAGCTTTAAAAAAAACTATGTAATATGAGGTAAAAAATAAACAATCTACCGTATTCAATTAGTATCAAGTTAGGCAGGCTATTGTACTACATAGGCGATGGTAGAGCTAAAGGACATTGTACAATTAGATTGTATAGTGTATGGCCAGCTCTAGCATACAAGGACGTGCATTGAACTGCGACAAGTATCTGTTTGCTGAGACTCTGCTTACTATATGTCCCAGTTGTGTGACACGTGCTTTGTAGTTCATATACTATTTGCTGCTTTTACCTTGCAGGTTTCAGGAACTGGAGAAAGAACTGATAGGCGCCCAGCAAGCAATGGAGCACGCCGAGAAACAACAGTGCGAAGCACAGAGAACACAAACTGAGCTTCTCAATCACAACTGGGAGCTCCTGAGAAAACTCCAGCAGCTTCGCCAGACACTGGAGAGACAACAGAATAGAAAAAACAGGAGGCGACAGTCCCCGCCTGAGATCACACACTGGAAACTAGTAGACTTGCAGCTCACAAGACATCCTGTGTAATAAAAGTCAATTAGGCATGTTCATAAATATTGAAGCTGAACACCGGGCATAAAAACTTTTATTGAAATAGATTCCTCAATAACCACAAAGGATATAAATCTACTATGTGTGCACCAAAGAGCTTTCCAAACCCAGATACCCTGTTTCCCCGAAAATAAGACCTAGCATGATTGTCAGTGATGGCTGCAATATAAGCCCTACCCCCCAAATGAGCCCTACCCCGTTTCCCCGAAACTAAGCCCTACCCTGAAAAGAAGACCTACAAGGACTTTAACTAGGGCTTATTTGGGGGGTAGGGCTTATATTGCAGCCATCACAGACTATCACGCTAGGTCTTATTTTCGGGGAAACAGGGTATTACTTTGTAAAGGTAGCAGTGGCATTATCATGTACATAGCCTGTGCAGAGGGAAGAGCTCTGGGAGGGGCAGTAGCTCCACCCACTATAGGAAATCTACAGGAGGGGGCGGAGACAAGACCAGTCACCCTGCACAAGGAGGGAGAGCAGCAGTGACCGGTCTTTATTACAGGAAGCTCCTGCACAGAGCGAAAGTCTCATTTACTGCACATATCTGGAGGAAATGCCCAAAAAAACACCAAAATTCAATCAAGAATACACATGATGAATGGATTTAGATGATATTTGCTTATCCTGGATCTTAATTGGGTATAAAGAAAATATCTTTCTGAAAACACTCGGTGCTTTTGAGTCCTTTTTTTATTATTAAAAAAATTTGAAAGTATTAGGGTTGCATCAATACTGTTTTTTTTATCTGCGAGTACCAGTACCGATACTTAAGGAAATACGGAAGAACCCCCTAACGGGGCTTTAATGCATCTTCTGGGGTGCGCAGCCCATTTGTCTGCACTCCTATGAGTGTCCCTGTTTTGTCGAGTACCGATATTTTGCAGTGCGATTTGCATCAATACAAAAGAAAATTCGCACTGCAAATAATCGCATTGATTTGAACAGGAATGTGGTGCGATTCCCCCCACTGTCCCTGTGTAGGTGTGTATAGAATGGGAAAAGTGCCATCTAGTGGGCAGTTTAATAAAAATGTTAGAACACACAATACATATCCACACCTCCCAACATTTTGAGATGGGAATGAGGGACACCTACTAGCAAATGTATGTAGGCAGAGGACACGCCCCCTGCCACACCCCCTTAAAGGAGGATTAACCCCAAAAAAAAGGGTAATTAAATTCACAAGTGCTTTTTTTACCACTACTATTCCTTTAAATTGGCTTTTAAAATGTACAAATGCAGCAATTTATAATTTAGATGAAAGGTTTAGCACTGGGAAACACTTTTTGAAAGATAAAAAGTGCATTTTATATACAACTATATAGATCAGACCAAAATAAGGCACAAATGAGGAGGAATGAGGGACAGAGGGACATTGCTCCAAATCAGGGACAGTCCCTCGAAATCAGGGACAGTTGGGAGGTATGCATATCTGGCCAAATGCAAAATCTGCATATGTGTCCTGGACCCACCGATGATAGCAAATCACAGCCAATGGAGGAGAAGTTCCGGGACCCCATGTGTATAGGGCGGAAGTGATGTCAGCTTGAGGGTGGACCAGACCTGTGGACACTCCCAGCGACCGTGATCTGCTATCAGCGGCAGGACCGGGACACCTTTTTTTGCAAATTTTGCATTTGGCCAGATATGTATTGTATTATTTATGGATTATATGCTGAGATAAAGTGACCCGGTGTGGTGCCCATTCATCATAAATCAACAGGTTAAGTGATATTAAACTCTCAGTTTTTTAAAGCACTTTCAGCAGCTGATGTATTCACTTACTGAGTATGTAGCTTCTTTATCTTTCAATGCTTGCCTATGTTCCAGTTTACACAGGTGCCATGACCGCTGCGTCAGGTTTCCTGTTGCGGGGTGGCTCCTTTCTCTTGCAGCATCCTATGGAGCCACCCTTGCATGCAGGGTCTACAGATGTGTGTCTCTCTACACTGTGTGTGTCCATAGAAACACACAGCCTCAAAGCCTAGGATAGGAATTTACTCCTCTGCTCCTCCCCCGTTCCCTTACTCAAACCAACAGAATGGCTGGAGACTGCAC
Source organism: Lithobates septentrionalis (assembly GCA_037952835.1). Taxonomy (NCBI): domain Eukaryota; kingdom Metazoa; phylum Chordata; class Amphibia; order Anura; family Ranidae; genus Lithobates; species Lithobates septentrionalis. Next base: position 323,308 of record JBBDGP010002976.1, read on the forward strand.
TGTCCACTGTTAACTCTTTACTGTGACGTTTGAAAGTTCAGAAAAGCAGCAATGAGAGCGTAGGAGTCATCGACATTGAAAGTTGTAAACTGAAAGTCCTGGGGTAAGGATTTTCACCAGTTGCGGACCTGCTACATTACTGATACAGTGCAGGTCGGCTGCGCAGAATCCGCTCTTCCAGGTAGGAGCCGCACGCCTGCTGTTCTCTGATTAGTCGCAGCACAAGCCGATCAGCGGGTGCGGCCAATAGATGACCGCCGGCACCCGCTGGTTGGCCATTGAGGAAGACAGAACAGAGCTTTGCCTATGTAAACATTACAGAGCTCTGTCCTGTCAGCAGGGATGGGCTGGTTTTGTTTCCCTGCAAAGCAGGGAAGAAAAACCAGCACATCCCTTAGTGAAAGTACCTCACAGTAAACACAAAAACACTGGTTAGGCACCCTTTGATCGCCCTAGATGTTTAACCCCTTCCCTGCCAGTGTCATTAGTACAGTGACAGTGTATATTTTTAGCACTGATCACTGTATTAGTGTCACTGGTTCCCACAACGTGTCAAAGGTGTGAGTTAGTGTCAGACTGCCCGCCATACTATCGCAGTCCCGCTATAAGTCGCTGATTGCTGCCATTAGTAGTATAAAAAAATAAATACAAATTCCAGTATATATCCAATAGTCTATAGAAAAATCACGAGGGTTTACAACCCCTTTAACTCCCCGTTCATCAGGATTCCCACTTGCCATTTTTAAGTGCAATTTTATCGTGTTTTCATGTGTTGCGCATGGGGCAGCCTATTCACTACACTGGGCTGCCCTATGTGCATTTGTCACCCAAAAGAGGCTCCTGCTCCTTTTTAGGCAATGAGCGTCACATGATTTTTAAATCAAGTTATGTCATGATTTCCGTGCCATTCTGTTGTTTGCGGCAAAATTTGTGCCCGCGTTTGGGGTGCCGATAGGAGTGAATGGCACTCAAACGCATGTTGTGTGTTTTACCATGATTGTACAGCAATTTAAACTTGTGGGAAGAATTGCAATGATTCTGCCAGCAATTCCAAATTGCCAAGTGTGAATGGGGCCATACAGGTGTGTACAACCTTCAAATTATATACAACCAGCTGTGCCAGAGCAGATGGAGTGCTTTACAAAGTTGTAAGAGAGAAGCCATTATACCAATCGGCAGGGGCGTTGCTAGGGGGTGGCTTTTGGGGCTATAGCCCCGAATCTGAGGCCAATAGCCCCGAGTCTCTGCAGGGGTCCCCAAGGGGAGGGGAGGCTCTCTGGGGACCCTTATGTAAGTGGGGGGGCTCTCTGGGGACCCTGATGTAAGGGAGAGGCTCTCTGGGGACCCTGATTTTAAGGCCTAGGCTCTCTAGGGACCCAGATTTAAGGGGGAGGCTCTCTGGGGACCCTAATTTAAGGGGGCCTCTCTGGGAACCCTGATGTAAGTGGGGGGGCCCCTTTGGGTACCCTGATGGAAGGGGGAGGCTCTCTGAGGACTCCGATGTAAGGAGGAGGCTCTCTGGGGACCCTGATGTAAGCAGGGGGCTCTCTGGGGGTATATATACACCCACACGTATATTACTGTATATACATGTGTATGCCCGCCCAAGCGTATGACTTTCTTTACTACGCTGCTATGGGCTCTAGCCCCAGATCTTTTGTAGACCTAGCAAAGCCCCTGCCAATCGGCACCTGCGGGGGGAGGCGCTACACTTAAGAGCTACGCTTAGATCGGCCATAGACAGTTTGAATCTCAGCTGGTTCAGCAGCAACCAGCTGAGACTTGAACCAAGTATGGGCAGGCTAAAAGCGCGATTCCGGACGTTAAAAAAAAAATTAAAAGTCAGCAGCTACAAACACTGTAGCTGCTGACTTTAAATAAGTAGACTTACCTGTCCCGTGTGCCCGTGATGTCGGCCGCCCGAGGCCGACCCGTCCCTCGGCTCTCGGGTCCCGGCATCGCCATCCTAAGTAAGGGAAACAGGCAGTGGAGCCTTGCGGCTTCACTGCCAGTTTCCTACTGCGCATGCGCGAGCGGCGCGGCGCTCTGTGGATGGCCCCGTGGTGTTCTGGGAACACACACAGTTCCCAGAACACCACAGGGCTGCTCACCGAGGAGAAGAACACGCCGCGAAATAGGAAGAGGCAGATTAGGAAGACTGCCTAGCAACAAGGGTTTAGGTAAGTTTAAAAAAAAAAAAATTTCAAATTTTTTTTTTTCAAATTTTTTTTAGGATTTTTCATGCAATTTTTTTTTTTTTTTTAGGGTGGAGGGTGGCCCTCATCTTGAATGTACCCAAGTTGATCAATCAATCAACTTGGGTATAACCAACCTGCTGGATTTTACAAGCAGTTATCGCTAACAGCTAGTATAGCCGCCAGCAATAATCACTGTATCCTCCCAGCGGGGACAGCTTGCCCTGCCAGCCCGGTGGGAGAGTGCTGTCTGTGGGGAAATCAAGCAAATTACTTTCCTGCAACCTGAAGTTGCAGGAAAGAAATTTTGCTCCATGTATGACCTAGACATGTGCAATTCGTTTAGTTCTGAATTAGTTTTTGTTAACAAATTTTCACAAATTTGTTAATTTGGAAATATCTGAATTATCGAAAACCCCTTTAACAAATTTTCAGAATATTCAAAAATTCGTAAATTTGAAAATTTGTAAATTTGTAAATCCAAAAACCCGAAAATTTGAAAATCTGAAATAATAACTAACTAATAATAACTTAACTATTACTAACTATTAAATTCTAGGTATTGGATTTTCCTTTCAAATTTGGCTGTTAGTGATGAAATGTAACGAATACGAATTTATCCGAAGTTATGAATTATCCGACATAACAAATGCCGCATCTAAACGAATGGAACGGAGCAAATTAATAATAATAAATAGCAATAATAAAAACTTTTTTTTACTATTATCATTATTTATTATTAATTTGCTCCGTTCCATTTGTTTTGATGCGGCATTCGTTATTTTCGGATAATTCGTAACTTCGGATAAATTCGTATTCGTTACGTTCACTAACAATAATGAATGACCCGAAAAAAGAAAAAAAGAATGAATGAAACGAAAACAAACAAATTTTTTGGTTGTGCACATGTCTAGTATGGCCTGCATTACTTTTTTTTTTACCGTTTTTGAAATGTCACATAGTGACAGGCCTCTGCACAGCAGCACTGTGTGTTGCATTGTTGCTCATTAATACGTCATCCAATGCGCTACCGGAAATTGCGGCATTTTTCCGCACTATAGAGCACATCCCACCAGCATTGCAATGAGAATGGGAAACATGGAAAACAATTGTTTATGTGACCTGCATTTGTCCAGGTGCCGAAATGCATCGGTCCCTGCACATCAGAATCAGACCCAACATCCTATTCACACCGAGTGTAGCCTGAAATTATTTTTTTGCACATTTTTTGCACATTACGCATAGGGCAGCCCATTCACTTGGGCGTTGAGCTGGGCACATTTTCTGCGCGTTTTGCAGCGCACAAAGATGTGCATCTGCTCGCTGTCTTTGGGTTGCCACTAAAGCGGAGCTCCGGGCTCCTTTAGAAAAAAAATAAATGTCAGCAGCTACAAATAGTGTGTCTGCTGACTTTTAATATTAGGGCACTTACCTGTCCAGGAATCCAGCGGTGTCTATAACTGAGCTGATTTTTCATTCTGCTATCGGGTGCTGCCGCCGCCATCTTGACTAAGGGAAACCATAAGTAAACCCTTGTGGCTTCACAGCCGGTGTTTCGTCACATATGGCGACCCATCACATTTGGCTACCCGCTGGAGTGCGCATGCGCGACGCCGCCATATGCGTTCCAACACTTATAAAAAACTTTTGTCACTTTAAACACTTTTAAAAGTGTTTAAAAAAAATTCAAACAAAAAAGTGTTAAAAGTGTTTTTGTCACTTTTAACACTTTTAAAAAGTAAAGTTTTAAAAGTATTGGAACACATATGGCGGCGTCGCACATGCGCACTCCAGCAGGTAGCCAAATGTGATGGGTCGCCGTATGTGACGAAACACCGGTTCCCCCCAGATGCATGGAGATTGGGGGGGGGGGGCGCCTCTTATGCACCGGCCGCCGCTGTGTTTCTGTGTGCATTTCCAGAACAAAAAAATGCGCATGCAACCTAAAGAGCAATCTAAAAAGCGACTCAGCGCAGATCACTTTTCAAACCCTGCCACCATTCGTTTTTCGGCCAGTTAATGGGCACAAAATCGATAAACGTTGGGATGTTTTTGAGCCGAAAAAACGAAGGACAAGTTTGGAAATTTTACTGCCGAACAAACGATAAATTGAAAGGTTAATGCGTTTCCCGTCCGAACTGTTTGCACTAGGTATATGTAAAAAAACCAAACAAAAAAATGCATTCATTTATATCCACTGACCGATTTATCGGTCATTACATAATGGCACTATCGGTTTGCTCTCATGGCCGAATGTTCTTTTTTCGAAAATGGGTTCGGCCGATTTTTTTACGTATATTGTATGGCCATTGGCCAGCATTAGAAAAAAAAAAACTAAAACCACTAAAACTGAAAAAAAAAAAAAAAACGACCGCGGCAGGACTCGAACCTGCAATCTTCTGATCCGAAGTCAGACGCCTTATCCATTAGGCCACGCGGCCACTGCTAAGATGTAATGCTCTGTACTTTCCACAGAACATGTACTATGCCCGCTTCTAGGCATCACTAATCAACACCGCACGTATCGTCACTCCATTTCCTTTTAGCCCTTATAGGCCAGACTAGTTGCTAACATAAGTAAATGGATGGTGGATTGGGGGACGTATTCTCTTACTGCAGGAGGTCAGTGTGAGCGGAGAAACACGTGGGGGGAGGTGAGTGATGTTATAGACACGTGTGGGGGGAGGTCTGCAAGCCTGATCTGTGTACATTACACTGGGGGGGGGATATGAAATCTTCTTACCCAGTACAGAATCCACCTTTACACCAAACAACAATATAATAGTAGATATTTAATTATATTTATTTTATATCATATGCATTTATGTTATATGTTTTTATTTATTCTATAATATAGTTCATTACGTATTTTACATTTATTTATTCAGACGTCCCAACCTGCAGAAACTCATTTTAGGGAGGTGGCGCTTCGCGACCGCAAATACCCCCCCCCACTCCCCTCCACCGCCTGCGGCAAAATATTGTTGTTTAAATCACTTTTTTCAATATTTTTTCGCAGTGCTTCTGGGGAAGGGGTTGGGGGTGGGTGGTATGTGGACGGTGTCAGTAGTTTTTTTTTTATTTTTAATTGATTTTTTTTTACAATTTTATTTTGTTTTTAATTTTATTCACAATGATTTTTGGGGGGAGGGGGTTGGGCTGTGGACAGTATTGGTAGGGCTGGGGAGAATGGTGTCAGTAGTGTTTTTATTTTATTTTTTTACACTTTAATTTTTTTAGAATTTTTTTTTTTTTTTTTTTTTTTTTTTTTTTGGGGGGCTTTGGTGAGATGTCAGGGGTCAGACCCCTAACATCTCCCCTATGAGACAGACAAAGGGACTGAGGACACATTCACCAGTCCCTTTCTCGGCACTAAAGATGAATGAACAGGAGACAGAGGCTTCTGTCATAAACTGAGCAGAGTAAACACAGTTTACTCAGTTATCACAGGAGCGATCTCACTCACTGTGTCCATTAACTAGTTCCCCCCGCAGCCGGCTGAGGGGGGCTGGAGGAGAACAAGGGGGGTACGGAGAAGTATATGGAGGGAGCTGGAGGAGAACGGGGGCAGAGAAGGACATGGAGGGGGCCGGAGGAGAACGGGGGCAGAGAAGGACATGGAGGGGGCCGGAGGAGAACGGGGGCAGAGAAGGACATGGAGGGGGCCGGAGGAGAACGGGGGCAGAGAAGGACACGGAGGGGGCCGGAGGAGAACGGGGGCAGAGAAGGACACGGAGGGGGCCGGAGGAGAACGGGGGCAGAGAAGGACACGGAGGGGGCCGGAGGAGAACGGGGGCAGAGAAGGACATGGAGGGGGCCGGAGGAGAACGGGGGCAGAGAAGGACATGGAGGGGGCCGGAGGAGAACGGGGGCAGAGAAGGACATGGAGGGGGCCGGAGGAGAACGGGGGCAGAGAAGGACATGGAGGGGGCCGGAGGAGAACGGGGGCAGAGAAGGACATGGAGGGGGCCGGAGGAGAACGGGGGCAGAGAAGGACATGGAGGGGGCCGGAGGAGAACGGGGGCAGAGAAGGACATGGAGGGGGCCGGAGGAGAACGGGGGCAGAGAAGGACATGGAGGGGGCCGGAGGAGAACGGGGGCAGAGAAGGACATGGAGGGGGCCGGAGGAGAACGGGGGCAGAGAAGGACATGGAGGGGGCCGGAGGAGAACGGGGGCAGAGAAGGACATGGAGGGGGCCGGAGGAGAACGGGGGCAGAGAAGGACATGGAGGGGGCCGGAGGAGAACGGGGGCAGAGAAGGACATGGAGGGGGCCGGAGGAGAACGGGGGCAGAGAAGTACATGGAGGGGGCCGGAGGAGAACGGGGGCAGAGAAGGACATGGAGGGGGCCGGAGGAGAACGGGGGCAGAGAAGTACATGGAGGGGGCCGGAGGAGAAGGGGAGCGGAGAAGGACACGGAGGGGGCCGGAGGAGAACGGGGGCAGAGAAGGACACGGAGGGGGCCGGAGGAGAACGGGGGCAGAGAAGGACACGGAGGGGGCCGGAGGAGAACGGGGGAAGAGAAGGACACGGAGGGGGTCGGAGGAGAACGGGGGAAGAGAAGGACACGGAGGGGGTCGGAGGAGAACGGGGGCAGAGAAGGACACGGAGGGGGCCGGAGGAGAACGGGGGCAGAGAAGTACATGGAGGGGGCCGGAGGAGAAGGGGAGCGGAGAAGGACACGGAGGGGGCCGGAGGAGAACGGGGGCAGAGAAGGACACGGAGGGGGTCGGAGGAGAACGGGGGCAGAGAAGGACGCGGAGGGGGCCGGAGGAGGAGCACACAGAGAAGCTGGGGGTAATCAGTGCGGTTGTAGCGACAGCTGTGATCAGCGATTGCCCTGTTTAGCTTTTTAGCTGACAGTCGCGGAAGGGAGTTAGCCCAATTTTTTTTACATGTGAAAGATGAAGTTACGCTGAGTAAATAGATACCTAACATGTCACGCTTCAAAATTGCACACGCTCGTGGAATGGCGACAAACTTCGGTACTTAAAAATCGCCATAGGCGACGCTTTAAAATTTCTTACTGGTTAAATTTTTAGAGTTACAGAGGAGGTCTAGCTCTAACGTACGCGGCGATACCTCACGTGTGGTTTGAACACCGTTTTCATATGACTTACGTATGCATTTGCGCTTTAAACTTTTTTTTTTTTTATTGTTAATTTTACTTTTTTTTTTTTTTTTTTAGTTTGACGCTTTTTAAAAAAAAGAATTTTTTTTTTTTTTGATCACTTTTATTCCTATTACAAGGAATGTAAACATCTCATGTAATAGGAATATGGCATAACAGGTCCTCTTTACAGTGAGATATGGTGTCAATAAGACCCCACATCTCACCTCTAGGCTGGGAAGCCTGAAATCAAAAAAGAAAAAAAAAAGCTATCTCGGCTTCCCAGCCGAGGCGACGATATTTGTTTGAATGCAGAGGCCGGGCGTGACGTCATAACATCGCGCCTGGCCTCCGAATGATCATAGAGGCTCCGGCGACCATCTGGTCCACCGGAAATCCCTATGGTAAACATCTGGGGCCGGCGGATCCTGTCTCCAACTCACCGATGGAAGCGGTGAGTCGGTAAAAGCATCGGAGGGCGGGGGAGTCCCCTCTCGCCACTCGTAAAAATGATCAAGTGGCGGAACAGCTGCTGTGATCGTTCTGGTGGTGTAGGGCAGGGATACGCAATTAGCGAACCTCCAGCTGTTGCAAAACTACAAGTCCCATCATCCCTCTGCCTCTGGGTGTCATGCTTGTGGCTGTCAGAGTCTTGCTATGCCTCATGGGACTTGTAGTTCTGCAACAGCTGGAGGTCCACTAATTGCATATCCCTGGTGTAGAGAATCGCCAGCTGAAAAAGCCAATATCTGAATGATGCCTTTTAGCTGCAGGCATTATACAGATATACCCACACAAATTCAAGGATGTCATATGACGGCTGGCGGGTGGGAAGTGGTTAAAGTGTTACTAAAAATAAGTAAAGTTAAAATACTGCCACTATATGCCTTTTTTGCTGATCTGTATACCGCGGTCAGTGATAAACTGCACAGTTTCTCCAGTGCTGAGAGTTCAGGAAGGAGGAGATTTCCACTACAGCCTGTATACACGCCCACATGTGTGATGTCAATATCATGTGACCTGGCTATCTCTGAGAACAAGTAACTGTTCTCTCCAGCATAAAAGACACAACTGAGCATGTTCAGGTTGGCTACCCTGTCTTTTTTAGCTGGTCGTCCCCAGATAGACAGTGCAGGAGGGGGAGGATCTGTGCATACAGACTTTTTACACAATGCAGAGGATTAAACCCTTAAGTTCCACAGTGAGTATAACAAGCATGCTATGGTGCATATACAGACTGATTTTACGCTCCCATAGAGCACTTACTCATAGCTTATGGGAGCGTTAAACGCGTCAGCGGTTATGCTGTATCATTTCAACAGAGCAATGTACGCATTTTAAATTATGTCATTTTTTTCAATAAAGAAGATTTTACCTTTTATTATTCCAATCCGGAGTGCGGCAGTCCAGATTTTTCATTGCACCTATACTATTGGAATAGCAATTGCCAGCACCTGGAGCTCTCACAACCATTCACCTAGCGGAGGACGTGAAATTTAAACCCAGTTACCTGGAGCGGTGGTCACCAACCAGACTGATTTTACTGTTGTGAGTTTAGTAACACTTTTAGTGGCAAGGTATGGCAATGCCCATTGTCATGAGGTGCAACTGACACCTTACCTAAAGGCTCCTTTCACGCAGACTTCAGCTTGTAGAAGAGCAATGTGAACATCAAGCTTTTATAAAACTTTCAGCAAGTTTTGACCCTTCAGCTCCTTCTAGAAATCCTATCCACTTGCACCTCCGGAAGATTTACCCCCCTATACCTGACCAGGCCGTTTTCTGCGATACAGCACTGCATTACTTTAACTGACAATTGCGCGGTCCTGCAACACTGTACAGAAACTAAATTTAGATCGTTTTTTTTCTCGAATCGTCTTCCAGGGCAGCATCTGAGAGATAGGCTCCTCCTCCCTGAAACAGGAAACACATTAGTCCACCATTATAAATTTCACAGTCTTACCTGCGTGCCACAGTTGTTTGTGTTTCCTCTGGACCCACAGGAGCTGCAAAAGAAACGTTTGTTATTTTACTTCAGTCTCTGTGCTAGTTGCAGGAGACTCCCTGCCAGCATCCCATCCAGCCCAGCGGGCCTTGGGAGGGCGGGCAGGGGCAGCATATTTGAGCAGTATTGCTCTGCCTGAGATTTCACCCCTACAGAGGGGTCTGCAATCATCCCCCCAAGCTGCAATAATGCACTGACATTTCCCCCATGCCGCTGCTCAAGGGACCTGCTGCAGTTTTTTCACCAGGGAACTCCATGTGCAAACTCTGGCAACATACTCCCAGACATGAAGAGCGTACAGTGGTGTGGGTGCATGGATGCCTTACCCCCTGATTGCTGCCGCGCCGGACCGGTAGGTGCCTCACGGCTTATTTTTTGTTCCTCTCCTACCCCCGTGATGTCCGCACCCGCCGCCCACTTGATTTCCTGTTTTTTTGCCGCGATCGGCGTCCTCTACACACCGCAAAACAGGCCTCTCCTCATGGAGGCTTGGTGGGGTGTACCAAGATGGCGCCAGAGACACTTCCGGGTTAGCGGCCATTTTCCTGGAGCCTGCTTCCAGGGATACAGAATGGGCTACGGTTACATCACTTCCGGGGGCGGGAATTAAAAAAAAAAAAAAAAGATTTTTAATAATAGCAAATATATCAATATGCATGCATACTGCAGCAGAGTCCCCCTCCCTATTGGTCCCAGAAGGGAGGATACCAATTGCAGCGGCATGTGCAGGTATATCCACCAACCTGCACGGGGTCAGCTGGGGGCGGGGCCGGAGCTTAAGCAGGAAGCAGTTAAAAAGGCCCCTCTAAGCAGAGGATCCTGGTGGCTGACCATGTCTGACACTTCTCCACCCTGCCCTGCAGATCCTGCAAGCCAGGACAGCTCCAAGGTAAGCCAGAATACTCAAGAGTCACCTCTGTCTTAACCTTACTGTAAAACTGCCTACTTACAGGCAGCCTTTACCCGCCTACCTCATGGGGACCTTTTTTGTGCTTGATTTCAGGCAAAGACCCCATAGGAAAGGGAATTGGAAAGCAACAAAACATGTGCTTTGTGCAGCCACCGGTTTTCCCCAGAATGGGGAAAAAAAACCCCTATATCAAAAATGTATAGATAAAATGGTGGCCAAAGAATCGCAAGGGTATCTGAAAGATCTGCTCAGCTCTTTCAAGAAAGAAATACAGAGCACCATGGCGCCTCTACTCTCAGCTATTAAAAAGTTAGAAGCGCCATCAAGCGTCAGTCAGACCAATACCCCGTCTACCACCGGATATGCGTTCCTTCAGGTAACAAGGAACAGACAGAACAAAAGGATTCGGATGAATCCGAATCGGAGAATGAACTTTGCTCAGACTCCGACGAGGAAGATGCGGTTTCAGAGGGCAACATTATTTCTATCAGGGGATACGAATAGCCTTCTAAAAGCCATAGCGGACACGCACGGTATTAAAGAACATAAATCCGCAGAACTTACAATACATGACAAGATGTATAAAGAGCTACAACCCAGAAAGCCTAGTACATTCCCTGTACACCAAACTTATAAAGATATCTTTAAAAAAAAGAGTGGGAAGACCCAGAGAAGAAACTCTTCATGCCAGCCACAGTCAAACGCAGACCCGTTTGCAGAGACGGACACCAAAACCTGGGCTAAATGCCCCAAAGTGGATGGTTCTCTGGCAAAAGTCACAAATAAATCTGACTTGGACTTTGACGACGCCGGTACCTTAAAGCGGGGCGCCGCCGAAAGAAAAAATTTTAAAAGTCAGCAGCTACAAATACTGCAGCTGCTGACTTTTAAAACATGGACACTTACCTGTCCAGGGCGCCCGCGATGTCGGCACCCGAGGCCGAATGTCTCTCCGTCCTCGGGTGCTGCCGCCTACATCTTCGGTAAGGGAATCAGGAAATGAAGCCGTGCGGCTTCACTTCCCGGTTCCCTACTGCGCATGCGCGAGTCGCGCCGTGCAATACGAATGCTCCCTGCTGCCTCTGGGACCCGTGTGTGTTTCCCAGCAGGCAGCGGGCGGGAGCAGGAAGTGGCGTAAATAACCGCAGATTCTGCGGCTATTTATGCCGGAAGTGGGTACAGATACCTGTAATATACAGGTATCTGTACCCCCCTCCCCCCTGAAAGGTGCCAACTGTGTCACCGGAGGGGGGAGGAATCTGATTAGTGGAAGTTCCACTTTTGGGTGGAACTCCACTTTAAGTGACCCCATGGAAATCCCGCAATAGCTTCCACCTGCACAGCCCGGACTTTATCAATCTGGCTAACCCAGCTTCAAGAACTTCTGGAGAGTGACACACCTAGGGAGGGCAGCACAGTGGTGTAGTGGGTAGCACTCTCACCTAGCAGTAAAAAGGGTCGCTGGTTCATATCCCAACCACGACACTACCTGCCTGGAGTTTGCATGTTTACCCTGTGCCTGCGTGGATTTCCTCCAGGTACTCCGGTTTCCTCCCACACTCCAAAGACATGACATCCTTCCACGGGAGACATTTATGGCGACAATAGACCTATAGGATGCCTACCTACATGTCCCCATAAAGGAGGGTCATCCAAAAATTCCTGAGGTTCGCAGTACAAGGGCCAGCAACTACGCCGCACCCTCAATACACAGCTCTCCTTTTCGGCATCTCCTCTGCACCAAAAATCTTCTCAAAGATAATGGCAGAAGCGTTAAAAGGTCTAAGACAACTAGGTATTGGCATAATACCATATTTAGACGATTTACTGTTCTTTGCGGACTCAGCAGACGCCCTAGAAAGCAACCTGTGCACAAGTATGTCCTATCTGCAAAACCAGGGATGGAAAATAAATGCAGAAAAATCACAGATGACCCCCAAGCCAGTGAGTGGTATATTTGGGCTATATACACTGGACTCCAGACTAACGAAAACCTTCCTAATGGAATAAAAGAACGAAAAAATCACACAGGCAGTAACCTTTCCTATAAGGACCAACGCCATAACATTCAGACAAGGTATGACCGTACTAGGACTGATGACATCTTCTATTCCAGCTATCACCTGGGCACAGATTCACATGAGACCTCTACAGAACTACATTCTGTCCCAGTGGAATGGCAGCCACTCATCCCTAGACAGGTCCTTTCCTGTTCCAACCACAGTCAAACTAACACTACAATGGTGGCTCAATCTACTTCGATACATCGAAGGACGCAAATGGGCCCAATTTCAAGCCAATCGTGATCACCACCGATGCCAGTGCCCTAAGCTGGGGGGCACACTTGGAGGGCCTCTGCTCACAGGGAAAATTGACCTCCAAATGGTCCCAAGCCTCCTCAAGCATGAGAGAGCTAAAAGCGGTGGGGGAAGCATTAAAAGCGTTCAAACCAGCAATACAGGGGAGAAACGTAAAGTTACAATCGGACAACGTCACGACTGTGGTATACCTAAACAGGCAAGGGGGACAAAGTCCCGAAGCTTGATGAAGCTGACGGAGAAAATCCTACTATGGGCAGAATCAAACAAAGTCAATATCGGGTATCTATCTGAAAGGAACAGACAATACGCTGGCAAACTTCCTGAGCCGGAAGACCATAAAACAGACGGAGTGGTCTCTGAACCAAGCGACCTTCGCACAAGTCACTCAAAAGTGGGGAGTACCCGAGGTAGATCTATACGCCTCCAAAGCGATTGCAAAATCACCAACATTCTTCTCTCTGGACCCCATAGATGGCAACAGCGGCGTAGACGCCTTCAACCAGAGCTGGGTATGGCAACTATGCTATGCATTCCCTCCAACTGCCATAATACCAAGGATGATTCAAAAAATAAAGGCAGAGAGAGATCAATGGTGATACTAATAGCACCGCACTGGCCACAAAGGGCATGGTTCAGCCACTTGAAAAACCTCAGCATCCAGCCTCAGCTGACACTGACGGACCAACCAGATCTCCTATCGCAGGGCCCAGTCAACCACCCGAACCACAGAATCCTGAAGCTTTCGGCCTGGGTACTGAAGGTGTGAGACTTCAGAACAAAGGATTGTCAGACAATGGGATCAATACCATCCTAAACAGCAGGAAGCCCGGAACTAGGGCGATCTACGAGGAAGTGAGGGAAAAAAGTTTGTCTCCTGGAACAGAAACAAACCATATTCCAAAAGAGGAATAATCCCAACAATCCTGGATTTTCTACAAGATGGAGCAGACAAAAATATTTCCCCAAGTACGCTGAAGGTACATGTTGCAGCACTCTCTACTCATTCATAGACACAAGACTAGCAGAGGACCCGCTGATAAAGCGATTCCTGATGTCACTCAAAAGAGCTAGACCAGCCAAAATGAATAGAACTCCAACTTGGGACATGCCCACAGTACTTAGAGGATTTCTTTCCCCTCCATTTGTACCGATGCAAGATAGCTCAGACAAAAACGTTACCTTTTTAAAGACTGTACTTTTTGTGGCCCTAGTATCAGCCAGAAGAGTGAGCGAAATCCAAGCACTCTTTATAATGGAACCATACTGCTTAATACATTTAGACAAAATAATTCTCTCTCCAGACCTGGCCTTTCTGCCCAAGGTCCCCTCAACATTCCATAGAACCCAAAATATCATCATACTTTTGCTTCCAAAAACGATGGCTAGCGAAAAGAGACACACTCACAACAAACGCAATGTAGGAAACATACTTCGAAAGAACGAAGGATTGGTGAAGAACCACCTCCCTTTTTTTGTCCTTTTATGCAGGAGTCAACAAAGGGAAACAGGCTTCCAAGAATACCATCAGCAGATAGATAAGAATGGCCATACAGAGAGCCAATCGTGGTGATCACTTGGGCGTCCTTCGATGTATCGAATGGCCATACAGAGGCACAAAGCCTCACTCCGCCAAGCGGGATCAGAGCACACACAACCAGAGCCTGGGCTACCTCGGTCGCAGAGAAAGCAGGGGCAACTCCGGAGCAGATCTGCAGGGCAGCGACATGGTCCAGCTTCAGTACCTTCGCAAGGCACTACCGCATAGACCAGCTGTCTGACCAAGACCAGGCACTTGGTCGCAAGGTGCTCCAGTTTCTATCCCCACCCTAGTAAGTATTGCTTGATACATCCTCTCAGATGCTGCCCTGGAAGACGATTCGAGAAAATAGAGTTAGGTACCTGGTAACTCTTTTTTCTAAGAAGTCTTCCAGGGCAGCACTAGTTCCCACCCTTGAAAAGACAAATACCAGGTACAACGGGGGAGCTTTTAAGATTTACTGAGATTTCCTTCGGTGCTTTAATACAACTGAGGCACGCAGGTAAGACTGTGAAATTTATAATGGTGAACTAATGTGTTTCCTGTTTCAGGGAGGAGGAGCCTATCTCTCAGATGCTGCCCTGGAAGACTTCTTAGAAAAAGAGTTACCAGGTACCTAACTCTATTTTTTTCCCCACAAATGGAGATTTCTTTCGGTGGTATTTAATCACCACCGGGTTGTTTTACGATGTAAACGAAAAAAGAGCGAACATTTTGAAAAACAATGTTTTTTTACTTTCTGCTATAAAACTTTCCCAATAAAAAAATTTACAAACTCCAGATTTCTTCATAAATCCAGGCCAATATGTATAGGTTGGACTTGATGGACTTGGGTCTTTTTTTCAACCTCACCAACTATTTAACTATTTTGCTACATATTTTTGGTAAAAAAAAAAAATCCCAATAAGCATATATTGATTGGTTTGCGCAAAAGTTATCGCGTCTACAAACTATGGAGGAGAGATCAGACGGGAGAATGGATATGCCTTAGGCTACTTTCACACTGAGATGGTTTTCAGGTGTTTTAGCGCTAGAAATAGCCTCTAAATAACGCCTGAAAACCGCCTCCCGTTCATTTCAGTGTGTCTTTTCACACTGGGGCGGTGCGTTTGCGGGGCGTTAGGAAAAGTCGTGCAAGCAGCATCTTTGGGCGGTTTGGGAGCGGTGTAAACACCGCTCCCAAACAGCCCGCCCTGCCCATCTAATTGAATGGCCAGCACTTCCAAAGCGCCTGAAAAGCGCTTTGGAAGCGGCGCAACACGGACGCTTTTAGCCCCTTCATCAGCTGCTAGCGGCGAGATCTTTAGCCCTAACGCCCAGGTGCTACAGTCTGAAAGTAGCCTTAAGCAGGCCAAATTTTCTTTTCAAAATCAGAAAGTTCCTTCTTTTTTTTTTTTTTTTTTTGTGATCCGATGATGCCACCATTGATTTTCGAAATTCGGCCGACCAAGCCTTCAATTTCACCTCATGTTGCTACAGAAAATTTTCTTTTCTTATTACATTTCTCGCACGATTCTCCCATCATTGATTAGAAAATCGTTTGTTTTTCTAAAAATTTCCAACATGTCCGATTCCTCAAATTTGATTGCCGCACGAAAATCGGCCGTGCTACAGCCCACTAATGGTGCGAAATTCGTACAAAAATTCTTAGATACTATTTTCGAAAGAAAATTCTTTAGAAATTCAAACTGTGTATGGCCGGCATTAGTAACATCAATGGGGGTGTTGATTAGCTGTACCTACATCCTACTACATTATTCGCAGGGTTGATATTCCTGATTGGACCTTTGGCCTTTTACACTAGACCCTGGAGAACGCTGCACTATATCTATAGACATAGGACTGTACGGTCTGTTAGTGGGTAACACCATCACCCAGATGGGCATATCCTTTTATTCTGTGTGAACAAGGAATTACACCCTGACCATCTTGATAAGAACATTTACCTTCCACATTTTAACTCTGCCCTCATATCCACCTTATGGTCTGTGCCCACATCCAACGCCTCCATCCCCACTTACCTGTATTTTATTTGTGTCTACCTACCTACATGCGTCGCTTAACCGCTTGCCGACCATCCTCCGCAGTTGTACTGCGGCAGAATGGCACAGGCAGGCGAATCACCGTTATGTTACGTCAGTTCCTAAGGCGGCCACTAAGGGCACGCGCGCCCCCGCTGCTCGCCCCCGGAGCCGATGCGAGTGCCCAGCAGTCTCGATGAGCGACGCGCTCCCGCGGTCGCTCAGAACACGGCGAGAACCGGGATCTCTGGGTGTAAACCAGAGATCATGTGTTCAGACAAAGTATGAACAGCAATCTGTCATCTCCCCTACACAGTCCCATCCCCCCTTCAGTTAGAACACACACTAGGGAACACAATTAAACCCTTGATCGCCCCCTAGTGTTAACCCCTTCACTGCCAGTGACATTTTTACAGTAATCAATGCATTTTTATAGCATTGATCGCTGTATAAATGCCAATGGTCCCAAAAATGTGTCAAAACTGTCCGATGCGTCCGCCATAATGTCGCAGTCACAATAAAAATCACAGATCGCCGCCATTACTAGTAAAAAAAAAATAAAATACAATAATAATAAAAATGCTATTTTGTAGACGCTATAACTTTTGTGCAAATCAATCAATATACGCTTATTGAGATTTTTTTTTATTTTTTCCAAAAATATGTAGAAGAATACATATGGGCCTAAACTGAGAAAAAAAATAGCTTTTTTTTAAAAAAAAAAAAATGGGGATATTTATTATAGCAAAAAGTACAAAATATTGTTTTTTTTTTTTTTTTTTGTCAAAATTGTCGCTCTTTTTTTGTTTATAGCGCAAAAAATAAAAACCACAGAGGTGATCAAATACCACCAAAAGAAAGCTCTATTTGTGGGAAAAAAAGGACGTCAATTTTGTTTGGGTGCAACGTCGCAGGACTGCGCAATTGTCAGTTAAAGAGACTCCGTGCCGAATCGCAAAAAGTGCTCTGGTCAGGAAGGGGGTAAAATCTTCCGGGGCTGAAGTGGTTAACCACTTCAAGAACGCCCAGCGCATATATACTGCGGGAGGGTGGCTCTATTGTGCGAAACCACGTACCTGTATGTTTCGTGCACTGGATACTGTGGGCGCGCGCACACTCGCTGCACGGCGGGGGGAGCCAATCCGCGGGTCCGGCGGACCCGATGGCCACTAGCGATCGCTCCACAGAGAGGCAGAATGGGGATCTGCCTATGTAAACAAGGCAGATCCCCGTTCTGACAGGGAAGTGCACAGAGATCTTCTGTTCCAAGTAATCCGGAACAGTGATCTCTGTGTACTTCCTGTCAGTACT
Source organism: Lithobates septentrionalis (assembly GCA_037952835.1). Lineage (NCBI taxonomy): Eukaryota > Metazoa > Chordata > Amphibia > Anura > Ranidae > Lithobates > Lithobates septentrionalis. The sequence goes on from JBBDGP010002976.1 coordinate 340,718, forward strand.
TCCCTCACACAGTTAGAAAACACTTGCAGGGAACACACTTAACCCTTTTGATCGCCCCTGATGTTAACTCCTTCCCTGCCAGCCTCATTTATACAGTAACAGTGCATTTTTTAGCACTGATCACTGTATTGGTGTCACAGGTCCCCAAAAAGTGCCACTTAGTGTCAGATTTGTCCGCCGCAATGTTGCAGTCCCGAAAAAAAAATATCTCTGATCACCACCATTACCAGTAAAAACAATAAAAAAAAAAAAAGTCCATAAACCTATCCCAGTTTGTAGATGATCAGTAAAATATATAGAATCATTAAAAAATTGTCTACAATATCTACCTTTTTATAATCAACAATATCTGCTATAACAAATGACAAAGCATAACAATAAGCGTTTATATAGTGCTGTCATTCTTCAATATCGCGATGATTTCTTTACCACTTCCAGACCGACCGCCGTTGATATACGTTGGCCCCTTGACATTAGCCTCTTGCTTACTGGGCACTTAAACCCCCTGCCTGGACCAATTTTCAGCACTGTCCCACTTTGAATGACAATTACTCAGTTATACAACACTGTACCCAAATGAAATTTTTATAAATTTTTTTCACACAAATGTTTTCTTTTGGTGGTATTTAATCACCACTTGGGTTTTTATTTTTTGCTAAACAAACAAAAAAAGTCAGAAATTTAAAAATAAACATGTGTCATAGTTTTGTTATAAAATTTAGCAAACGGTAATTTTTCTTCTTCATTGATATTCGCTGGTGAGGCTGCACTGATGGACACTACTGATGGGTGGCACTGGTAGGTGGTATTGATAGGCAGCACTGTTGATGAGGCACTGATTGGTGACATTTATAGGTGGCACTGTGGGCACTGATGGGTGGCGCTGGTGGGCACTGGTAGGTGGCACAGGTGGGCACAGAAGCCTCTGCAGAGGCTCTCCACGATCAGGACTGATGTCCCTCTCACAGCCGCCGGTGATTAGCTTTTTTTTTTTTTCAGCATGAGGAGATTATCTGTTCACATCACATGATCAGCTGTCATTGGCTGACAGCTGATCACGTGGTAAGGGGGGATCGTCCCCTTTCTCTGATCTGTGATCAGCTGAGTCTCATAGACGCGCAGGCTGCCCGAGCACGGGAGGATGTCTATGGATGTCCTCGCGACAAATTAGGTCCGTGCTGTAGCCGTCTTTTGGCTATAGCGCGGACAGGAGGTGGTTAAATACCGTTGTTTTGGCAGCAGATAGCTACTATTACCCTGGTACTTTCTTCAATGGTGGGCAGTCTGCTTTAAGGCAAAAGAGGTCTCCGCGGCGGGAAAGGTGCTCACCCCCCTCCCTCTGCGTCCCAGTTGTCTCTGCCGCTTACCGGATCCGTCGGTAGCAGAGGAGGCGATCCGATCCTATCCCCTGATAGGCAGGAAATCGAGTGAGGGAACAATGGCCCCCACTTGACTCCATGCCATTGGATGACGGCAGCGACGTTAAACGTCACTTCTGCCCAACGGCCTTAAAGGGAAATTTTTTTTGTTATTGAAAAAAAAAAAAATTCTTTTAAGTGTAAATGTGAGATCTGAGGTCTTTTTGACCACAGATCTCACATTAAAGAGGTCCTGTCATGCTTTTTTTTTTCTATTAGAAGGGATGTTTACATTCCTTGTAATAGGAATAAAAGTGATCAGTTTAAAAATAAGAAGTAAAATAAATAAATATAAATAAAATATAAAAATGTAAAATATAAAATAAAAATATAAATAAATAAAATAAATAAATAAATAACAAAAAAAATTAAAGCGCCCCGTCCCCCCAAGCTCGCGCGCAGAAGCGAACGCATATGTAAGGCACACCCACATATGAAAATGGTGTTCAAACCACACAAGTGAGGTATCGCCACGCCTATGTAGATTTTTAAGTGCCAAAGTTTGTCACCATTCCACGAGCAGGCAAAATTTTGAAGCATGACATGTTGGGTATCAATTTACTCGGCGTAACATCTTATACACCGCTCCTTCCCCGCTGCGAAGATGCTGCTAGCAGGACTTTTTTTCCAGTCCTGCTAGCGCACCGCTCCAGTGTGAAAGCCCTCGGGGCTTTCACACTGGAGAGACAGCAACGGCTGTTTCGGGTCGGTTTGCAGGCGCTATTATTAGCGCAATAGCGCCTGCAAACCGCCCCAGTGTGAAAGGGCCCTTAAAGGAACACAGTGCCGTATCACAAAAAATGGCCTGGTCATTAAGGGTTAAAACCTCCTGGGGCTGAAGTGGTTAAACGCTCCAAAGGAATCGCTTTTTTCAGCGCAAAACTAGTTGAGCAGGATTGTATTATCCTAGGTGGCAATAACCCCCGACTGTACGCTACCATACTGAGTATTCATGATTGTCATGCGTTACAATAGTCCATGTCGGGGAATCTAGCAAACCTTATGGGTAAAACTGATTTAATATGTGATAAACATTAATATTTGTACAATTTTGATATGGTTCAACGTTTTTAATATGAAATCTTAAATAAAGTATGTACACATTTTATTAACTTGAGTGTTGGTGCCTGAAAAGTAAATTTTCGGTACCTTCTTGACAAGTATGCATCTGGTCCAGAGGAACACTACTTGTGTTCAGGGGGATAACAGTACTCTATGTCAGTGATGGTGAATTTGGCACTCCAGATGTTTTGGAACTACATTTCCCATGATGCTCTTGCACTCTGCAGTGTAGTTGAGCATCATGGGAAATGTAGTTCCAAAACATCAGGAGTGCCAAGGTTCGCCATCACTGCTCTATGTGAAAGACCAGGTATTTTTTTGAAGGTGCTTCTGATTTTTTTTTTTTTTTATTTTGTTTTAATTTTCACAGGGTTCTATGAATTCTGTTAACTAAATAAGCCATAAAGCAGGCAATATGGACAGATTGCTAAGGAAAAACAGGTATCTGATAAGCTACTGGAAGATAAAGAATTTGAAATGCCGCATGTGTACGATGGCTTCGCATTTACCGAGTGAAGATGGGGCACAGGAAGCTCAGCAGAGGCGCATGAACCCTCTTAATATACAGATGCTCTCCAAAGGACTCCATGAACAAATATTTAGAGGTGAACAAGAACAATACTCTAAAGAAAGTATTCAGAAGAGCATAGACCATCTGCAGAACCATGGCCTATGGAATCAAGAGACCTCTACTCTCCAGGATGTGGAATTAGAACTGCCCAGGATGTACGGCGGTAACATTGATGAACATTTCAGAATTCTGGCACAGAAACAGAATCTTCCATACTTGGAAGCAGCTAATGATCTATTACAATGTCAGTTACCAGTCCTACCCCAAGAATGGGCCTGGCAGACCGGATGGACTAAGTATACCAAGGGAGGAGGAAGAGAGCAGGTTGACTTCCCAGATGAGAAGGCTCTGGTGTTTGATGTGGAGGTCTGCATGTCTGAAGGACAATTCCCAACTCTAGCTGTGGCAGTCTCCCCCCGGTGCTGGTAAGGAAAGGTTTGTACCCAAATCTAGATTTTCCAAATAACTGTAACTGAACTTTTTCTTTATTTTTTTTCTTTTTTAGGTACTCTTGGTGTAGTCGGAGATTAATAGAAGAACGATACACATGGTCCAATGAGATCTCATTGTCTGATCTCATCCCGCTTGAGACCTCGCCAAAGTCAAACATTATGAACAAGCACAACTGGTCTGAGAGATTAGTGGTGGGCCACAATGTCAGCTTTGACAGAGCGTACATTAAGGAGCAGTACTTTATAAAGGTGTGTAATGTATATAGTTTTGTGTTTGCATATAGAAAATAGTATGTACACTCACCGCCCACTTTATTAGGTACACCTGTTCAGTTACTTGATAACACAAATTGTTAATTAGCCAATCACATGGCAGCAACTCAATGCATTTATGCATCTAGATGTGGTGAAGGCGACTTGCTGAAGTTCAAACCGAGCATCAGAATGGGGAAGAAAGGGGATTTAAGTGACTTTGAACGTGGCATGGTTGTTGGTGCCAGACGGGCTGGTCTGGGTATTTCAAAAACTGCTGATCTACTGGGATTTTTACACACAACCATCTCTAGGATTTACAGAGAATGGTCTGAAAAAAAAAGAGAAAATATCCAGTGAGCGGCAGTTGTGTGGAGGAAAATGCCTTGTTGATATCAGAGGTCAGAGGAGAATGGGCAGACTAGATCGAGATGATAGAAAGGCAACAGTAACTCAAATAACCACTCGTTACAACCAAAGTATATAGAATACCATCTCTGAACGCACAACACATTGAACCTTGAAGCAGATGGGCTACAGAGGCAAAAGACCACACCGGGTGTCACTCCTGTCGGCTAAGAACAGCTGATTGAGGCTACAATTCACACAGGCTCACCAAAATTGGACAATAGAAGATTGGAGAAACGTTGCCTGGTCTTAGGAGTCTCGATTTTTAGCTCCGACATTCAGATGGTCGGGTCAGAATTTGGCGTAAACAACATGAAAGCATGGATCCATCCTGCCTTGTATCAATGGTTCAGGCTGGTGGTGGTGATGTAATGGTGGGGGGGATATTTTCTTGGCACACTTTGGGGCCCTTAGTACAATTGAGCATCATTTAAACACCACGGCCTACCTGAGTATTGTTGCTGACCATGTCCATCCCTTTATGACTACAGTGTCCCCATCTTCTGATGGCTCCTTCCAGCAGGATAATGCACCATGTCACAAAGCTCAAATCATCTCACCACTGGTTTCCTGAACATGACAATGAGGTCCCTGTACTCCAGTGGCCTCCACAGTCACCAGATCTCAATCCAATAGAACACTTTTAGGATGTGGTGGAATGGAAGATTTGCTTCATGGATCTGCAGCCAACAAATCTGCAGCTACTACTTGATGCTATCATGTCAATATGGACGAAAATCCTGAGGAATGTCTCCAACACCTTGTTGAATCTCTGCCATGAAGAATTAAGGCAATTCTGAAGGCAAAAGGGGGTCCAACCCAGTACTAGAAAGGTGTACCTAAAACAGGGCTTGACAAATTTGCTTGGAATCTAGGAGCCAGCTAAAAAAGTTAGGAGCCAGGTTTTTTTTTAAACGACCGACAAAGCTTTATTTTTTAATATAAAAAAATAACTAATCTTAAATTTACACAGAAAGACCGCCCCGCTAGCGGCCGAATAGCACCACTAAAACGACGGTAAAGCGGCGCTAAAAATAGCGCCGCTTTGCCGCCGATGCCCCTTGCGGCTCGGTATGAAAGCGCTCTAAGGGTCCGATCAGGTCCGCCTGAAAAACGGACAGGCGAACCTGATCAGACAGCCCGTGGGAAAGGGGCCAAGCAGGGAGATAACAAATAAATTAATTTTAATTAAGAAAAAAAAAAAAAATAAGTTTTTACTTTAAAAATATAAATAAATAAAAATAAAAGCTATTACGAAAAAAATAAAAAAAATTAAAAAAAAAGCTATCCCCACACTCACTTTCTTCTCTTCTCCATTTTGGGAAGGAGATAGGTGGCAGTGAAAACAGGCAGGTATCGCAGCGCTGCCTCCATTAGCATTGCATTAGCATTGCTGGTTGTAATACCAACGGCCACCACAAGATGGCGCCAGATTCCAGAAGGACCGAAGAAGGCCGCAAAGCCGCGGCCTCAATTACCGGCCAGCGCGGCCCGACGCGATCGCACGGGGGGGGTCGGAGTCCGCACGGAGACAGGATATCCCCAGCTGTGCCGCCCCAGGCGCCAGGTCGCTAATTCTAGTCGCAAATGCGACCTGGCGCCCGGGGTTTGTCGAGCCCTGACCTAAAAAACGTTGCCGGTGACGAGTGTACATTGTAGTACTAGAAAACAAAGAAATGCTATTCAGTGGGCTATTATAGTTCATAGACTTAGCGTACCTAGTGTACAGAAAAATGTGACTTCTATAATATGGTTCATTGACCTTTATTAAAAATTAGCAACATGCACATCCAAGCCAATGTGTTTTCAGGGGAATAGACTCCCTCTTCTTCAGGGCTCCTTGCTGCTCCTGGACCACCACGGGGGAAGGTTGAGCAGATATGGGCTACTGATAGGCGTGGTAATTCTTTACACGTACCTCCACCTAAATTTTGAACTGCAGCATAGTGATTGTAATAGACTGGGATAATGTGATCTGGTTTATTGTTGGTACAAGGAAGAAATACGATGCAATCCAAGTTTTAGTCTTTCATTGTAAAGTTTGTTTTACTGTTTATTGCACTGCAACTGTTATATTTTATGTATACACTGATGCCATGCAAACACGAGTAGCACAGCTATTGTATGTATAATCAGAACAGAACTATTCCTGCTGACTGCAGGACCCTGTATCCTTGCAAGGAAGTTTATACCTGCGATGTAATTTTGGATAGCTGACTATGCAAAGTGGTTTAAGCAAGATGTGTAATATCTGTGATACCCCATTCACACCTCAGTGTTTTGTAGCTTGAAGCTTAAAGGAGATGTCCAGCCTGAGCTCGTTTGGCTGGTCTTCTCCTATGGGTCACAGTAGTGCAATTTGTTTTGCACTCCTGTGACCCGTTTTCAGCGGAGAGCGTGCTGAAGTCTGCTCTCTGCTCAGGGTTGGTGCAAGGATTTTTGACACCCTAGGCGAAAACCTAATTTTTGCGCCCCCCTTGGCTCCACCCCTGACTCCACCCCCTTTGCCCCGCTCATGTATACCCCAACTTTTTTTGAAGCGTCCATCAAATGTAGCGTCACCAGTGCCCATCAATGCAGCCTCACCAGTGCCCATCAATGCAGCCTCACCAGTGCCCATCAATGCAGCCTCACCAGTGCCCATCAATGCAGCCTCACCAGCGCCCATCAATGCAGCCTCACCAGCGCCCATCAATGCATGTTTCCTTGCTTCCATTCATTCGGGAATCGGGACACAGACACAGCCCTGCGCCTCTGACACTATGTACGAACTGACTGCCTTCTGTTGCTGAGACTTAGTTGCTTGCTGCAGAGAGAAGAGAGTAGGAACACCAGTTGCCGGGCACCCTAGGTGGCAGTGTGCCCTAGGCGGCTGCCTAGTTTGCCTAGTGGTAGCGCTGGCCCTGTCTCTGCTGACGTCACCAAGATCAGTCCAGGCAGAGCGTCATCTCAACTCTGGAAGCCTGGATCTGCCAGGTGCCTTGACTGATGACAGTCTCAGCGTTTCAGTGAGCTGCTGAGACGTCTGCTCCCCGCCCCTCCGCGGCTCACCGCTCCAATGAGCGTGGAGGAGCAGTGCAGGAGAGATGCTGACTGACAGTCAGCAGCTCTCCTCTCGGGGAGCCGAGAGAACCGTGCCATTGGCGGTGTTCGGTGGCTCGGTTCTCAGTGAACAGGCGGTGGGGAACAGATGTTGATGCTGATCTGATGCTGCATCCACCTAGGTAAGTATGAATTTTTATAAATTATTTTTATTTATTTGTGAATTTATTTTACATTTTATTCATTTATTAACAGTAGTAGTAATAACACCCTAACAATAAAAATAAATAACCCTAACCTCACCTTAACTCTAACCCCTTAACCTAATAAAAAAAAAAATAATAATAAAAGAAATAAAAGCTAATGGAAAAGCTAAAAAAGCTGAAATGCCCAGCAACAAATGATGCAACAGATAATCATTTTCTCTACTGGCTAATAAAAAATTGGCAAAGCTCAAAAACACTGTATAAAAAATATACAAGTCGCGCATAAAAACACGCAAAAAAAAAACAGGCTCTAGTACTTTCCACTCTACCTGTTCCAAGGTTGATTATTTGCTGTGGTCAGATGATTGTTGCCTATCAACAAGTCACATTTGCCAGAGATGTAATATATGTTGCTATAAAAAAAAATATTAAAGTGAATACTGTGCATTGGTGACTAAAACAAATGTTATTTTTGTTAGGGCTCAAAGATGCGCTTTATGGACACAATGAGCACACACATGGCTATCTCAGGCCTAACAGGATTTCAGCGCACTTTATGGATGGCCAGTAAATACGGGAAGAAAAAGGGATTGCAGGAGGTCAAGCAGCACATCATAAAAACTCGACACAAGTATGATGGCCCAGCTGTAAGTCTGTTAAACACTTAAAGTGTCATTAAACCCAGACTATGAAAAACTCTCATTACATGCTATATAACAGAGTGCATACTCACAAAGCCACTAAAGCATTTGTTTTGTGTAGAGGAGAATATACCTGGTTAAATCTGCCTTCAGCTGTCCCTCCCATCTTCTCTGTGTCCCCACTGCAGGTTGAGATTGTATAAACCAGCTTGTGTCCTCTACAGAGCATGCTCAATTTCAGTTTTATTCTAAGCTCTTCATTTTCCTCCTTTTTCTTATCTGTGCAGCCCACGTGACTATAGAGCAGTGATGGTGAACCTTTGGACCCCAGATGTTTTGGAACTACATTTCCAATGACGCTCATGCACTCTGCAGTGTAGTTGAGCTTAATGGGAAATGTAGTTCCAAAACATCTGGGGTGCCAAGGTTCACCATCACTGCTATAGAGTCATACAAGTGGGCGTATACACAGTAGTAAATGACCCTCTCCCCTTCCCCTCCTCCACATCCCCCTAAACACTATGGGGTGGCCTATAGTATGTTGATTGATTGTATTCACTAAGAAACTCACAAAAACACTTAGTTTTAATATCGGTTATAAATATATCAAATACCCGTAAAGTAGAAAAAAGAGCCTTCGATGCAGATCCCGTCTGAACAAAATGAAAGCTAGTGTAAGTTATCCTAGACTCTGCCTACACTACATGTTCAGCAAGATGCACATTTGATGTTAAATTGAGGTTTATAGGGAGCTGTACAACAGGTTTTTTTTTTATATTAGTAATTTAATTTGAATTGCTCTTCTTAACCACTTGACCTCCAGAAGATTTAACCCCCCCCCCCCCCTCCCTTTATGACCAGGCCATTTTTTGCCATATGGCACTGTATTACTTTGACAATTGCACGGTCAGTCAACGCTGTACCAAAATAAAATGTATGTGTCGTCCCCCCCCCCCCCCCCCCCAATATTTATTTTTGGTGGTATTTGATCGCCTCTGCGTTTTTTATTTTGTTTTTTTTTGTGCTATAAACAAAAAAACGATTTACTCAGTAAATGGCCATCCACAGAGAAACGCGTCGGGTGGAGCCACATCTGTGACGTCATCGCACATGAGCTGGCCGGTGAGGACTGCGGCCATGTTTGTATTCGTGTTGAAATAGCTTAGTTTTTACCTTTTTAATAAACACATGGTTTTAATATACTGCACTATGAAATGTCCCCCTCTTTCCACCTTTTGCATGAAAGTAGCAGTGAGTCTGTGAACACATGGCCCCCGATGTATCCATTGACTGCCTTGGATGACACTGCTGTGGGGATCTGATCGGGGTGATCTTGTCCTATCTGCTGGGCTCCGTGGATCTTTTATATAGCGAGTTAGATCTCTATAACTTGAGATCCTAACCGTCTTGTAAGAGGCGTGAATTTATGTGGGGATGGCAACCTTTTTAGCACAGTTTATGCCGAGTTTTATATAGAACACTTCTTAAGCACTGGGAGATTCATCTAACTATTGGACTGTTTTATTTTAAACGTTATGAATTGTCACTATAACTGATTTTGGACTGCCCTGCGCGCATGTACTGCGGCAGGGCAGCCCCTCAGCGCGAAATCACGTACCTATACGTCTTTATTTCAGGTGGGGGGCGCGCTTACGCGCCGCCGGTGACCCGCTTATGCTGTAATTGAACACAGCGAGAGCCAATCAGTGGGCCTGGTGGACCCGCGGATTGTTCCCGAGGCAGACGGGCAGACTGCCGTTCTATGTAAACAAGGCAGAGTGCCGTTCTGTCAGATGGGAAGATGGAGAGCTTGTGTTTCTGCTAAGCAGGAACACGGATCTCTGTTTTCCCCCAGTCAGAGCACCCCCCCACAATTAGCAAGCACTCACGGGGAAGACATTTAACCCTTTGATCGCCCCTGATGTTAACCCCTTCCCTGCCAGTGTCATTAGTACAGTGACAGTGGTTTTTTTTTTTTTTTTGTTTTTTTAGCACTGATCACTGTATTGGTGTCACTGGTCCCCAAAAAGTGTCACTTAAGCAGGCCATACACTGTCCAATTTCTTTTCAAAATCAGAAAGTTTGTTTTTTTTGTGATCCGATGACGCCACCATTGATTTTCGAAATTCGGCCGACCAAGCCTTCAATTTCACCGCATGTTGCTACAGAAAAGAATTTTCGTGGCCGGGAATCTTCTTTTCTCTCCGTAAATTTTCTTTTCTTATTACATTTCTCGCACGATTCTCCCATCATTGATTAGAAAATCATTTGTTTTTCTAAAAATTTCCAACATGCTGTTGTTGCAGCCCAATAATGGTGTGAAATTCGTACGAAATTCGAACCGTGTATGGCCGGCATTAGTGTCAGATTTGTCCGCCGCAATGTCGTAGTCCCGCTAAAGATCACTGCCATTACTTGTAAAATAAAATAGAAATTCCATAAATCTATCTCATAGTTTGTAAACACTATAACTGTTGCGCAAACCAATCAATATACGCTTATTGGGATTTTTTTTACCAAAAACATATAGCAGAATACATAAATTGATGAAGAAATTAGATTTTTTTTACATTTTTTTTTTTTTTTATATTGGATATGTTTTTTTAGCATATAGTGTTTTTTGTAGAGGTGATAAAATACCACCAAATGAAAGCTCTATTTGTGGGGGGAAAAAAAATGTTATTTGAGTACAGCGTCGCACGTCCGTGCAATTGTCAGTTAAAGTAACGCAGTGCGTATTGCAAAAAATGTCCTGGTCATGAAGGGGGGTAAATCTTCCCGAGCTGAAGTGGTTAAATGTGAAATTGATTAAAGGTATTCAGATGCTAATTATTTTCTGTGACTACCTAGAGAAGCGCACTGGTATTTTTATTTATATTCATTTTTAGACTTGTGTTGGGGTTGCAGCTTTCTTTGATTTATTTATCACCTTGTATTTTTAGATTTTATTATATGTATTATTGTTTGATGTGAGGAGAAGTTAAAAAAAAAATGTTTTTTTGGTTATAATCAACCTAAGTAATGTGACACTAGAGCTTACAGAGTTTGGAGCGAGGAAGTGTGGATAGGTGAGTCTACCTTTTCTGGGGGTTGGGCTATCCGCACACACTGTCACTGAATGGTAACAGTACTGGAAGCGCATGCTGTGTGATGATGCATCCCCAGTGAGTCTGTCATTGACACTTTCTGCGCTCAGGAAGTGGTTAGATGACACTTGGGGGTCATTCAACACAGAAGAGGTGTAGTCGTCGCTATTGGTTGGGGAGACACTGATATGTAAAAAGGGGGAATAATGCATTACATTTTTTTCCTGTAAAAGAGACAAAACAAGCATTTTTTTTTAATTAAATCTGGTGTTTTGGTCCAGAGGCTCGATTCACACTATGCCAGTTTCTTGATGACCGTGTTGGCATGGGCACATCAGCCCATTTACAGTGCATCCGGAAAGTATTCACGGCACTTCACTTTTTCCACATTTTGTTATGTTACAGCCCCATTCAAAAATGGGTTCAGTTCATTATTTTCCTCAAAATTCTACAAACAATACCCCATAATGACAACATGAAAGAAGTTTGTTTTGAAATCTTTGCAAATTTATTAAAAATAAAAAACAGAAAAAATCCAATGTACATAAGTATTTACAGCCTTTGCTCCATACTTTGTTGAAGCACCTTTGGCACCAATTACAGCCTCAAGTCTTATTGAGTATGATGCTACAAGCTTGGTACACCTATTTTTGGGCAGTTTCTTCCATTCTTCTTTGCAAGATCTCTTAAGTTCCATCAGGTTGGATGGGGAGCATTGGTGCACAGCTTTTTTTGAGATCTCTCCAGAGAGGTTCAAGTCTGGGCTCTGGCTGGGCCACTCAAGGACATTCACAGAGTTGTCCCGTAGTCACTCTTTTGTTATATTGGCTGTGTGCTTGTTGTCCTGTTGGAAGATGAACCTTCGACCCAGTCTGAGGTCCAGAGCACTCTGGAGCAGGTTTTCACCAAGGATGTCTCTGTACATTGCTGCATTCATCTTTCCCTCGATCCTGACTAGTCCCCCAGTTCCTGCCGCTGAAAAACATCCCCACAGCATGATGCTGCCACCACCATGCTTCACTGTAGGGATGGTATTGGCCTTGTAATGAGCGGTGCCTGGTTTCCTCCAGGCATGATGCTTGCCATTCAGCCCATACAGAGCAATCTTTGTTTCATCAGACCAGAGAATTTTGTTTCTCATGGTCTGAGAGTCCTTCAGGTTCCTTTTGGCAATCTCCAGGTGGGTTGTCATGTGCCTTTTTTACTGAGTGTCTTCCGTCTGGCCACTCTACCATACAGGCCTGATTGGTGGAGTGCTGCAGAGATAGTTGTTCTTCTGAAAGGTTCTCCTCTCTCCACAAAGAAATGCTGGAGCTTTGTCAGAGTGACCATCGGGTTCTTGGTCACCTCCCTGACTAAGGCCCTTCTGCCCCAATCGTTCATTTTGGCCTGGGTGGTCTGCTCTAGGAAGAGTCCTGGTGGTTCCAAACTTCTTCCATTTACAGATGATGGAGGTCATTGTGCTCATTGGGACCTTCAATGCTGCAGAAAATTTTCTGTACCCTTCCCCAGATCTGTGCCTCCATACAATCCTGTCTCGGAGGTCTACAGCTAATTCCTTGGACCTTATGGCTTGGTTTGTGCTCTGACATGCACTGTTAACTGTGAGACCTTGTATAGACAGGTGTGTGCCTTTCCAAATCATGTCCTGTCAACTGAATTTACCACAGGTGTACTCCAATCTAGTTGTAGAAACATCTCAAGGATGATCATTGGAAACAGGAGGCACCTGAGCTAAATTTTGAGTGTCATGGCAAAGGCTGTGAATACTTATGACATGTACATAGGATTTTTTTCTTTTTTTTTTTTTTTTTTTTTTTTTTCTTTTTAATGAATTTGCAAAGATTTTAAACAAACTTCTTTCACGTCATTATGGGGTATTGTGTGTAGAATCTTGAGGAAAATAATGAATTTAATCCATTTTGTAATAAGGCTGTAACATAACAAAATGTGGGAAAGTGAATACTTTCCAGTGCACTGTATTTGAATTGGCTGCTGCACCTATGAAAAAATCATGGAAAAGGTCCCTGCACTCTTTCCAGAATCGCAGCCTCAGGGAAACCGCAGAGAGCTATGAGGTTTTCCAGCACAGGAATCCATGCTGCAGTTTCCAGTGCTTTGGGCTATTAACAGCAGTGTGTTTCTGATGCGGGTGCAGGAAGGTGTGCGATTACATGCAGTCCCACACCGTATGGTGTGAATCTAGCCTTACATCCATGCAGTTTACATGACAATATTTATCTGGTGCTTTAATGAGCCCAGTGCAGCTCTCATGTAACTGTGAGTAAAAAGAGAAAAAAATAAAGTAATATTTATAGATTTGTTGACTTGCCAACATCTAATAAATGAGCTAAGGCGTGTTAAATTGGTTCTAAAGTCAACACATTTTTTTATGTTAATACATTTTCTGCTTAAAATGAAGGTAGAAAGGGTCCCAGTAGTTGTCTCGCCCCTCACCTCAATAAACACTTTTCTTGATCCAGCGCTGTGCCCATCTGCAGCGGTGCTCTCCCTCTTCTCACAGGACACAGAGGCAGCAGTGGGAGCCATTGGTTCCTGCTACTGTCAGTCAAATCCTGTGTGGAGGGAGCTGCGGGGGTGTGGGTGGAGCTGCTCTGTGTATGTCTATGGACGCACACAGCCTGGCTTGAGAGTGCGCCCACAAGAGTGCCCCCATAGCAGCTGGCTTGCTATAGGAGCACTCACGTAAGAGGAGGAGCAGGGAGTGCTAGCGGGGGACCCCAGAAGAGGAGGTAAGAGACCGCTCTGTGCAATACCATTGTACAGAGCAGGTAAGTATAACTTCTTTTTTATGATAGGAAACAAAATGAAACAGTGAACTTTTTTATTCCTCAAGTATATAAATCTAGTGGCACTTGTTCTTTTGTATTATTGCATGTCTCTTTGCAGATCAATTCATGGGACTGGGTAAATATAAGCAGCATTAACAACCTGGCTGATGTCCATGCTCTGTATGTTGGAGGGCCACCTCTGGACAAGGAAAGCAGGGAGCTGTTTGTAAATGGAAGCATGGCAGATATCAGAGCAGAGTTCCAGGTGAGCAAACTTTGATTCAGTTAAATTTCATGGGGCCTATCCTGTATGGAGGTTCTTTAGCATTAATGGAGGTAATAAAAGACCATTGGAATCAGATTGGTGGGCAGTGATAATGGGGTTGATTTGCTAAAACTGAATAGTGCAAAATCTGGTGCAGATCTGCATAGAAACCAATCGGCTTCCAGGATTTTTTTTCAAAGCTTAATTAAACAAGTTGAAGTCAGAAACTGATTGGCTACCAGATTCTGCATTCTCCAGTTTTAGTAAATCGCCCCGATTTGTATCTCTAGATTGTGTGTTCCATTTCTCATAGCCTACCAACAGGTATTTTAGCTGGAGTGCTAAAGGTTACCAGTGATAATATATACCTTGCTTACTGTTTGAGTATCCATATTATTTATTTTTATGTATGTCTACTGTAAATTCTTAGTCTTTGCAGCTATATTTTTTTGAAAAGTCCTTAGGTGTATTATTATGTTTTTGGTGTAATGTAAAGTCTGTGCTTTTCTTCTTGGCAATGTAGAATCTCATGAATTACTGTGCCCAGGATGTACAGGCAACACATGAAGTATTCAGGGAACAGTTTCCACTTTTTATGGAGAGGTAATCTACACTGATATTTAGTGGTTATAGATTTGTGGTAAACGTTGAAGATCCCAATGTCTATGTGTTTCAATACAAAGGCTTCTAATTCTGAATGTCCTCCACCATAACTGAACTAGCTATTGAAATGCCTATTCATTTTGGTCAATGGCCGTTCATCCTCCAAGTAAAGGGAGGTCAAACACAGCAATGTTTAGTAAGCAAGCCATAGATGCAATTTTCTTTCCCGCAACCACGGGTTGCGGGAAAGAAAATTGCTTGATTACCCAATCAACACAGTCAGTTCTAATAGGGGAATCCTTCTGGCAGTGCTATTGTGTGCTGTCAGTGAGGAGCCTTCCCTGCCGGCAGAACACAATGATTGCTGATATACGGCTATAGCCACCGGCAGTAATCGCATGCAGAAAATCCGCTTGTACTGAAGTTGATGAATGGATTGACTTCAGTACAGCCAGCCTGCCCATACATGGATCAAATCTCAGCTGCTCTCTGCTGAACCGGCCGAGATTCGATCCATCTATGACCGGCTTTAGCGCATTCCTTGTTGCCGCCATCTCTTCCTCCCTGAAAGTATGTTGCCACAGATCTGCTGTTCTCTAGATGTTGTGTATCACCATTATGAGAAGCTGAATCTATGTAGAACAGCTTACAATTGCAGTACACACTTATGAATGTTTGCCAATTCTATTGATCTATTATGGCATACATGCCAAGGGGAGAGAGAGACAGCTGGGGGCATGATCTGATTGACAGACTATGACCTATCTTAGTGTGATGGTCTTAAGCCGGCCATACATGGATCGAAATTTGGCCAGTTCAGCAGGGACCAGCCAAATTTTTTGATCCAGGTATGGGCACTCTGGTTGTACACGAATCGATCTGGTTGTACAACCAGCTTGTTGGGTTTTTCCCAAACCATTAGTGCCACTCGCTATAGCCAGCAACACTAATCATTGTGTTCTGCCAGCAGGGAATGTTCCCTGCTGACAGAACTCCATTGGCGCTGCAGGAGGGATTCCCCCATCAACACTGACTGTGTTGATGGGTGGGGATCGAGCAATTTTCTTCCCTTCCACCCATGGTGCATAATCCAGGAGTTGACAAATTTGATTTGAATCTAGGAGCAAGCTAAAAAAGTTTAGTTACAGTGAGGGAAAAAAGTATTTGATCCCCTGCTGATTTTGTACGTTTGCCCCACTGACAAAGAAATGATCAGTCTATAATTTAAAGTTCTAAATTGATTTGCATTTTAATGAGTGAAATATGTATTTGACCCCCTTCGCAAAACATGACTTAGTACTTGGTGGCAAAACCCTTGTTGGCAATCACAGAGGTCAGACATATCTTGTAGTTGGCCACCAGGTTTGCACACATCTCAGGAGGGATTTTGTCCCACTTCTCTTTGCAGATCCTCTCCAAGTCATTAAGGTGATATAAACAGGAAGGAATTCTGGACAGCCGCACTCATAGATGAGCTTTGTTTATTAAGAAGATGCACATCAATTACAGGGTGACAGCAGACAGGAATAAAGCTGACGTTTCACACTAACGTTACTGCTTTCTCATAGCTTGGTCTGTTTGAACTTTTCCTGGAGCGGTGATCACTCCTCTCATTAAGGTTTTGAGGCTGATGTTTGGTAACTCGAACCTTCAGCTCCCTTCACATATTTTCTATGGGATTAAGGTCTGTAGATTGGCTAGGTCACTCCAGGACCTTAATGTACTTCTTCTTGAGCCTCTCCTTTGTTGCCTTGGCCATGTTTTTTGGGTCATTGTCATGCTGGAATACCCATCCACCACCCATTTTAAATGCCCTGGCTGAGGGAAGGAGGCAAGATTTATTGGTACATGGCCCCGTCCATCGTCCCTTTGATGCGGTGAAGTTGTCCTGTCCCTTCAACAGAAAAACACCCACAAAGCATAAGGCTTCCACCTCCATGTTTGGGGATGGTGTTCTTGGGGTCATAGGCAGCATTCCTCTTCCTCCAAACACGGCAACACATAGCACTTTCACCCAGTTCTCCTCTGAATCATACAGATGTTCATCAGCTAACTTCAGACGGGCCTGTAGTTGTACCATTTTGAGCAGGGGGACCTTGTGGGCACTGCAGGATTTCAGTCCTTCACGGTGTAGTGTGTTACCTATTGTTTTCTTGGTGACTATGGTCCCAGCTGCCTTGAGATCATTGACAAAATTCTCCTGTAGTTCTGGGCTGATTCCTCGCTGTTCAAAGCCAGGGTTTTTTTTGCATTGCGTGGGTTGCTAGTGCCCGGCCAAGGCAAGTAATTTGCACCACTAACCTACTTACAGTAGAGTGGCCAGCCAATAACCCCCGATGTAATGCCATTACATTATAGGCTGGCTGGAAAGAATGACAATAAAACCTGTTATAGGGGGAAACTCCTTACTATGCCGATTTTGCCCTCTCACCAATTTAAATTTTCACAACTCCCCCCCCCCCCCCCCCCCCCCACAGCCCTCACCTCTTCACTAATCCCCCCCCCCCCCACAGCTCTCACCGCTTCACTAATCCCCCCCCCCCCAGCTCTCACCTCTTCACTAATCCCCCCCCCCCACAGCTCTCACCTCTTCACTAATCCCCCCCCCCCCACAGCTCTCACCGCTTCACTAATCTCCCCCCCCCCCCCCCCAGCTCTCACCTCTTCACTAATTCCCCCCCCCCCCACAGCTCTCACCTCTTCACTAATCCCCCCCCCCCCACAGCTCTCACCGCTTCACTAATCCCCCCCCCCCAGCTCTCACCTCTTCACTAATCCCCCCCCCCCCCCACAGCTCTCACCTCTTCACTAATTCCCCCCCCCCCACAGCTCTCACCTCTTCACTAATCCCCCCCCCCCCCCACAGCTCTCACCTCTTCACTAATTCCCCCCCCCCCACAGCTCTCACCTCTTCACTAATTCTCCCCCCCCCCCCACAGCTCTCACCGCTTCACTAATCCCCCCCCCCCCACAGCTCTCACCTCTTCACTAATCACCCCCCCCCCCCCCACAGCTCTCACCTCTTCACTAATTCCCCCCCCCCCCACAGCTCTCACCTCTTCACTAATTCCCCCCCCCCCACAGCTCTCACCTCTTCACTAATTCTCCCCCCCCCCCCACAGCTCTCACCGCTTCACTAATCCCCCCCCCCCCACAGCTCTCACCTCTTCACTAATCACCCCCCCCCCCCCCACACAATTACCATCCCAACTTCTGCCTGACATCCTTTGACTTGAACATCAAAGAAGCTTCCCGGAAAGTCCTTACCACTGTTCAGGTATTCTGGTGCCTGCAGGTTCTTCTGGCTGTCAGTATAAAATAGCCAGCAAGAAACATTTGTCCATCCCTGTTGTTTAGCATGGATGGTGGAATCGAGCGATTTCTCTTGTTCAGTTTACCAGCTTGGCTATAGCCAGTTTTATTTACTGTCCTGTAACAAGGGTTTCCACCAGACAGGAACAGGTAGCTGGGGTCTGCCTCTTCACACTTCCTGTGTACTGCTCCTCCTGTGAATGAAGTCTGTGCGGTTCTGACTTTTTGAAATATTGTCTTAATTCACAGTAGCTGTAATCTTAGTTCTGAAATTAAAGTGTGAAATGTATTTTTCAGCTTTTGATGACAATGTTCTAAAACATTTCCCGTTTTTGTTTTCTAGGTGTCCTCACCCGGTGACTTTGGCTGGCATGTTAGAGATGGGGGTGTCCTACCTGCCGGTGAATCAGAACTGGGAGAGATATATAGACGAGGCTCAGATCACATACGAGGAGCTGCAAAAGGAGATGAAGAAATCTCTGATGAACTTGGCTAATGATGCTTGTCAGCTTCTATCAGATGATGCGTAGGTGACGAAAAAAACTTTTTATATTGTGTGGCCTGTTATTAACCACTTCAGCCCCGGAAGATTTTACCCCCTTCCTGACCAGAGCACTTTTTACAATTCGGCACTGTGTCACTTTAACTGACAATTGCGCGGTCGTGCGACGTTGTACCCAAACAAAATTGTCTTTTTTTCCCACAAATAGAGCTTTCTTTTGGTGGTATTTTATCACCTCTGCAGTTTTTTTTTTTTTTTTTTTTTGCACTATAAACAAAAAAAGAGACAATTTTGAAAAAAAAAACAATATTTTTAACTTTTTGCTATAATAAATATCCCCCAATTTTTTTTAAAAAAACACATTACTTCATCAGTTTAGGCCAATATGTATTCTTCTACATATTTTTGGTAAAAAAAAAAAATCACAATAAGCATATATTGATTGGTTTGCACAAAAGTTATAGCGTCTACAAACTATGGGAAAGTTGTTTTTTTTTTTATGGCATTTTTAAAATTTTTTTATTTTTTTTTTCTACTAGTAATGGCAGTGATCTGCGATTTTTAGCGGTATTGCGACGGACAGATCGGACACTTTTGACAATTTTTTGGGACCATTGACAATTATACAACGATCAGTGCTATAAAAATGCACTGATTACTGTGCAAATGTCTCTGGCAATTGTGCCCCATCGTTGGTGCCAGTGGAAGGAATTGTGCCCATCATTGGCATCAATGGAAGGAATTGTGCCCCATCCTTGGTGTCAATGGAGGGAATTATGCCCTTTTGATGGTGTCAGTTGGAAGAATAGCCCCATTGTTGGTGTCAGTGGATGTAGAAGTGCCTCAGGGTCGGATAAAGGCAAGCAAAGGGCCGCAGTTTGGGGACCGCTGGTCTAGACCATTATTGATTTCTCTGCCATTTTCTCCAGTTCCAAAATCCACATTTCCTCCTCAGTATGGCCATACGTTTAACATGTGATCATGCTAGGGCAAGGTGATTGGCTCTGACCAGTTATCTTTGCAAGAGTGCTTACAGCACATTTAGTTTTAAAAGGGACTAAAGTTTGGTTTTGTGTAAATCCAGTGAACTTCTAAGGGTTTGAGGAAAGGAAGATGCAGTCAAAACTTTCTACAATTAAGATTGTCCTTTTACAGTTTACTCTCATGCCGAGATTCTGTAAAATATTTAGTGGTTGCTTCAGAAATTGAACTTTGTAGGAATCTAGACAGACAAATCACCTGAAGATCCAGTAAGTTCATTAGAAGATCAGATTCTTTCAACATCCAAGTCCCCTGTACTGACAGCATACCTAGGACCCCACCCCAGACTAACGGGCTGGAATTCACAACGAGGATCCTCCAAATGATGAAAACTCAAGATCTTCCCCATGAACGGGATTCCTGAGCCAGGAGCAACCTGCTTCTTCATACCAGACAAAGCTATATGACTTCTCTCATTTATTTACATTTACATTTTTACTGAGCTAGTGCTATTGCTGCACGCCCCACTTTGACAGAATAGATGCAGCTAATGTCTGACTGCCCGACTATTGCTTCTACTGTCCATTTACAGAGGGCTTTGTGTTTTGAGAATGGTTTCCCATAATTCAAAACCTTTTGTGATCAGACAGGATAAGAGAAGGGATTGGCAGAGTGGGTGCAAATGACTTTGCACTTGTAGTACCTAAAGGTCCAGAGTTGTAGCACTAAAAGTATAGAATCAGTAAAAGTGTAAATTGTAAATTTAAAGAGATGTGCATGAGGTGGCATAGCTGTGCTATCACTGCTAAGAGGGCTGATGTCTTCCCCCTGTCTTCTGGGTTTGCGCGCTCCGGCTATGTGATTGGTTGGAGCCACGATGACGTCACTCCTGTGAATGCGCGCAGGAGCCCTCGGTTCTGGCGCGAAACACTGAAGATTCGTCAAGGTATGCCGGACCTTCAGAGCGCATGCGCCGGTGACGTAACTGGCTGCATCCAGGGTAAATATCCCCTAAACGGTGCATGTGCATGCAGGTAACTTTTATTATAGGCTTACCTGTAGGTAAAAATCACCTAGCGGGCTTTACTACCGCTTTTAAAGCTCAACTCCAGGAAAATGTAAAATGATCCCTTGCAGTGGGGCTGCGCCCACAATTTGCATGGGTTAATGACTTGTTTTGCCTACGTGAAAAGAGGAACTGTTTTACTTACCTCCACTATCCCAGCAGCTGGCACTCCTCCACGCTCAAACAGTGGACTGCTTCTCCACATCCTGACTTCCAATGCAGGGCTATGGAGCCTATGTTCTGTCCAGATGATATTAGGATTCTAGACCACTGGAGCGCGGGGGAGAAGAAGCTGTGGGGACCGGTCTAGCTGCGGGGAGGAGTGGAGGTTCGGTGTAGGTAAATCATCTTTGTTTTTTTGTTCCTCTGGACAAAAACAGTGCCTCACTGCAAGGGATAACTTTTTTACCTGCCCTGTGTTGGTAAACCAGCATATTTTAAATAGTGACTTAATTCCTGGAGTAGTTCTCTTCTCTGAATGACCTTACATTGACACTTGCTGGAATTCAAACAAGGATTTTGGTGTCATTACTAGAGGAGGTTTTATTGGTGGTTCTTTGCAAATGATATCAGTGTTCTGCAAATGACAACAGTTGGTGTATTTTTACTTTCTAATTTATTGGTTTAGGCTGGCTGACAATGATTTCATTAGCACTGCAGCTAATTCAAGGATTGTTGGTGTTAATCGCGGTGCGTAGGTGATGCTGCAAAGCAGAACTGGAGTGTGAGGCTAATTAAAGGAAATGGTGCTTTCATTGTTTGCATATAAACATGTTAGAAGAGTTTATAAAAATATATATATATATATATACACATATACACACAGGTCATGTTTTCAGGATTTCCATCATTTTGCACAGGTGATTTAATCAGTTTCACTGTCTTAGTAATTACAACAGCTGAGGGAAATCCTGAAAACATGAACTGTTGGGGCGCCTTGAGGACTGGAGTTGAGAAACACTGATATATATATATATATATATATACAGTAAAACCTTGGTTTGAGAGCGTTTTGCAAGACAAGCAAAATCTTTTAATAAATTTTGACTTGATAAACAAGCGATGTCTTGATATACAAGTAGCGTCAAGTCACAACTGAGTATAAAAGAACAGAGGCACCTCTAAGTGTAGTAATATGGTTACATTTAATGAAGGTACGACATTTAGCAACGCACATGATTGATGATTAAAACAGACACATCTAAGTATGCAGACATCCGGGGTAAATCTGTCCACATAGACCGTCCTCCACACCACCATCTACATCATCCCTTCCATGCTGGGCTCCACAAGAGCTTCAAGCCTCGCTTTAAAAACGCTCTACTGCAGGGTAGTCTTCCCGGTCACGATTGCAGACAGGCAGTGGTGAGAACCAGCGGTGGGGGGAATGGTCTACGTGGACAGTTTTACCCCGGATGCCTGCATACATAGATGTTCCTCTTTTAATCATCAATCATGTGAGTTGCTAAATGTTGTACCTTCATTAAATGTAACCATATTGCTACACTTAGAGGCGCCTCTCTTCTCTTTTATACTCTGGAGCTCCTGCTAGATTTTGCTTCTATTCCCCCTGTGGAGGCTTCCATTTGTGGATGGACATTTTATAGTTACACAACCTATCGCATTGCTATAATCTTTTTATATGGACTATAAACTGAAAGATTTATGAATAAATGGATGTGGAACGAAATATTTGAGTTTCCATTATTTCTTATGGGGAAATGTTTGGAAGTGCTTTGGATTACAAGCATGTTTCCGAAACAAATTATGCTCTTAATCCAAGGTTTTACTTTATGTAGGTATGTATGTATGTATGTTTGTGTGTGTATGTGTGTGTGTGTATGTATGTATATATATATATATATATATATATATATATATATATATATATATATATATATATATGTATATGTATATATATGTATATGTATATATATGTGTATGTATGTATGTATATATATATATATATATATATATATATATATATATATATATATATATATATATATATATATATATATATATATATATAAAAAAAATATATATATATATATATATATAAAATTTTTAAAACCTTAAAGGGGTTGTAAAGGTAAAAATTTTTTCACCTTAATGCATTAAGGTGAAAAAACTTTTGACAGTACCGCCGCCCCCAGCCCCCCCGTTTTACTTACCTGAGGCCTCGAATCTTCGCTGCTCGTCCTCGTCATCTTCATTGCAGCTCAGCCTGGTCGCTGATTGGCTGCAGTGGATGGATTGAAAGCAGCGCAGCCATTGGCTCGCGCTGCTGTCAATCACATCCGATGACGCGGTACGCCGGGGGGCGGGGCCGAGTGATACAGCGAGCGGCTATAGCCACCGGCTGTATCACGGGAGCGCGCCCGCAAGCACTCACCACTATGCGAGGGAGCTCGCATTAAGGTGGTAAATGCTTGCAGGGAGGAGCTAAAACAGCCGCCGAGGGACCCCAGAAGACCAGGTTCGGGGCCACTCTGTGCAGAACGAGCTGCACAGTGAAGGTAAGTATAACATGTTTGTTATTTAAAAAAAAAAAAAAAATTACCTTTACAACCCCTTTAATTTGATGTATACTTCAAATTATGTACAGTACATGGGGACATACATATTTGCTCATTACAGTATAAAGGATATTCTTCCTGTTTTTTTGCGGTAATCATGCAATAATAACGTAGGTACTCAATTAAATGCACCACACTTTTTCTGTTGAACTTAACTGATGCTCTGCCAAGACAGGACACAACAATTGGTTTGCTTTTGGTTAGCCTCCCCAGCAGTGCATACTTGCCTTCATTTGCTCCCCTGCTGCTCCTTTTTAGCCATGAAGAACAAAGCAAAGTTCTCAAGCTAAGAGTCTCTAGGTTTGGACTCCCTTGTGACATAGTTACATAGTAGGTAAGGTTGAATAAAGACAATAGTCCATCCAGTTCAACCTGTGCCCCGTCCAACCTGTGCCCCGTCCCTGAGACTGAATCATTTTTTTTCCTACCCTGGGATCACCATTGAAGTTTTGAGGTATTTGTATATCGCTATCCTATCCCCTCCTAAAGTGGTTGTAAACCCTTTACAACCACTTTAAACTACAGGTAAGCCTAACCTGTAACTACACTGGATATCTCCTAAACCTGCACGGTTTAGGAGATATCACTGTATTTGCATGTGCTGACGTCCTCGGCACATGCGCACTAACGCAAACTGAGGCAACGGAACGTACGTGCCATTGCTTCAGTTGTACTGTTCCGTTCCCGGCGGCTCCTGCACGCATGCGCGGGAGTGATGTAATCACGGCTCCGGCCAATCACAGCGCCGGAGCCACGATACCCGGAAGTAACCCCCGGAATAGATGTCACCGGCCAGAGGGGGAGACGAGAATGGCTGTGGGGGCTTCGATCTAAGGTAAGTAATTCATAATGAGCTAGTATGCTATGTCTACTAGCTCATTATGCCTTTTTGGGGGGAATTGTTACAGAGGGTTTACAACCACTTTAAGCGTCTCTTCTTCAGGGAGAATACTTTAATACTTTTAGTCTTCCTCGCAACTGAGGTCCTCCAGTCCTCTTATTGTATTGCCCTTCTTTGGATTCTCTCCGATCCCAGCACATCCTTCCTGAGGACTGGTGACCAGAACTAGACGGAATACTCCAGATGTGGCCTAACCAGAGTTTTATAAAGTGGCAGGATTATAGTTTTATCTCTGGAGTATATTCCCTTTTTTATGTATGCTACAATTCTGCAGGCTTTGCTAGCTGCAGCTTGACATTGCATGCTATTGCTCATGACCCAGATTGGCCCAGTGCTGTCACATGGAATGACTTGTATGCTTCTACCTGTCCCAAACTATAGAGAGGGGAATTTATATAAAGGGAGGGGAGTTTATATAAAACTGGAGCAGCCAGAGTATCGAGCATGTCAACCAATAAGATTTTTAAAACTTAAAGTATAACTAAAGGTTTTTTAGTTTTGGACATAGTGGAAATGGATTTGAACACCTGTCAAGTTTTTATTGTTACCTCTGCTTGAGAGATTTTACCTCTCTGTTTGTCCTGTTTACCGTTCTCACCAAATGTGAAAGGAATAAGAAAATACCAAATTTTGGGTTGTCCCCAGTAATAGAGGGGAAATCTTCCAAGGGGGACACTAGTTGTGGTGAACTTGGGGGCCTTAAAGAATTACCTTAATTTGCAGTCATTTCCTCTCATGTCCTGTTTTTGGTTATGGGACAGGAATTGAAGGTAAATCCTCCCCATTGGGACACAGTTGGCAAAAAAAATGATTGGGGTTTCAACCCTCCCTTACTCTATCCAAAATTAAAAATGTCTGCCTATAGTTGTACTTTAACTGAGCAAACTGAAGATACAATCTGATTGGTTTTCATGCACAACTACTCAAGACTGTGGCTGCTCCAGGTTTGATAAATTCCCCCCCCCCAGTATTTTCTCTGGCTCCTGATGTTGAACTAAAACAAACCTTTCTTGCCTTCTGTGTTGTCAATGTCATGTGTGTACTTGATGTGTACATTTGTTTTCAGGTACAAAACCGACCCTTGGCTTTGGGATTTAGAATGGGATGTCCAAGAATTCAAACAAAAGAAGATGAAAGTCAGCAAAAAGCAGAAAGAAGTAAAGTCATCCCTGGAGCATCCCGCACTATCCACAAATCACTCCGATTCCCAGGAAGGTGAGACGGCAACTACAGCACATCTGTATCCTCTTTACAAGCTAGCCCCATCTAGTTAGTGGTCTGTAGCTAAGATACACTATTCTCTTACAAAATACCAGCTATGGACTATTGGATGGTGTGATGTACCTGGTTCTTTTGTATAATTTTTTTTTTTCTTACTCTTGACCCCAAACCCTTCCACTCAATTTTTATTATTATTATAAAGGACTTGTATAGCGCCAAATGTTGCACAGCATTTTACAACATGATTGCAGACAGTACAGTTACAATACAATTCAACACAGGAGGAATCAGAGGGCCCTGCTCATTAGAGCTCACAATCTAAAAGGGAGGGTCAAAAGGTAATAACTGGGGGGGGGGGGCTGGTAGAGAAAATAAAAGTACAATTGTTAGGTGGAGGCAGGATAGGCTTCTCTAAAGAAGATTTCAATTCATACTTAAATATTAATTTTTATTTTTTCTTGAATCAAATAATTTTTATTTGGGGAAAAAAAATAGTAAAATTTGATATCACCTTTACAAAAAATAAAACGTATACAAAAAAACCCCATAGCGCTACATGCAAGTAGCAAAACTATCCCCTGAACCACCCACCCTTCCTTCTCCCCAACCTCAAGGCCTCAAAACGGAAGAGGTCTGGAACCCAGGTGTTGATCTGTGGTCTCCAAACTATGGCCCCCACGGGCCAGATGTAGCCCCTTGCTTGCTTTTATCCGGCCCTTGGGGCGCCATGCCATCCTCTGACACCAGTTAAGGGCACCATTCCTCACATAGACATCAATGATGGGGCACCATTCCTGCCACAGACACCAATGATGGGGTATCATTCCTTCCACAAACACCAGCAATGGGACACCATTCTTTCTACTGATACCAACAATAAGGAACTATTCCTTCCACTAAAACCAATGATGGGGCACTGTTTGCTCTCACTGACACCGTGGCGTTTTCTAATCCCACTGGCCACAGTCTGGCCCTTCTTAAGCCTCAAGGACCGTAAACTGGCCCTTTGTTCAGAAAGTTTAGAGACCCCTGTAATAGACAATCATATAATATGTTAAAGTAAAAAATAAAGATACATATATATAACCCTCTTGGCTGACGTCTGATCATTCACTCAGCGAGAACTCAACATATGTGCGTAGATTGCCCAAACAACACTGCACCTCCCACTATACAGATTCATACAATACAAGAAATATGACTCTACAGATAACATGTCTGAAAATTAGAGCTAGTGACCACAGTCACCAGAGACGAATGCATCAATAGAACTACTTAGGAATTATCTAAAATATCCTAACAATCTATCCATCACTATTGAAACCGGACCAAAGCCTGGGGTACTCAACCAAGGTTCCCAAAGCTTATCAAACGTTTTACTACATCCTTGTTTAGTGTACACATAATTCTTTTCCAATATGATGTCATTAACTGCTTGGATCCAATCGGAATGTGAAGGGGGAAGTGGTGCCAACCATCAATGAGCTATGGGTTTCCTAGCCTGAAAAAGGCAACAAAGTACTGGAATCTGTGTGGTAGGTGGAACCAGCTCCTCATCCATGTAGACAAAACAACAAACCTAAAGTATAGAACAGCATAAACACAGAATTCAGAGTTTGGAGGATCGCTTCCCAGTATCTATGTTATTTAGGACACCTCCGCATCATGTGTATGAGGGAGCCTGGTGTGCACATCTGGGACAGTGATCATTGGGTTGCCTACCTAATATAAACAATTTCTGTGGTGTATAGTAGGCTCTTTGTAGAAGGTACAATTGTGACCATTTTTGAGAAGCCGACAGACACTAAAGAGACTGATTCCAGAATATATTGCAAGGGCTCTCCTGTAAGATAACCCAAGTCTTCCAACCAACGTTTACTACCAGGCACATCTACAGTGCATCCAGAAAGTATTTACAGCGCTTCACTCTTTCCACATTTTGTTATGTTACAGCCTTATTTCAAAATGGATTAAATTAATTATTTTCCTCAACGTTCTACAAACAATACCCCATAATGACAACGTGAACAAAGTTTGTTTGAAATCTTTGCAAATTTATTAAAAATAATAAAATAAGAAAAACACATGTACATAAGTATTCATAGCCTTTGCTCAATACTTTGTTGACGCACCTTTGGCACCAATTACAGTCTCAAGTATTTTTGAGTATGATGCTAAAAGCTTGGCTCACCTATTTTTGGGCAGTTTCTCCCATTCTTCCTTGCAGGACCTCTCAAGCTCCGTTAGGTTGGATGGGGAGCGTCGGTGCACAGCCATTTTCAGATCTCTTCAGAGATGTTTAATCGGGTTCAAGTCTGGGCTCTGGCTAGGCCATTCAAGGACATTCACAGAGTTGTCCCGTAGCCACTCCTTTGTTATGGCTGTGTGGTTAGGGTCGTTGTCCTGTTGTCCTGGAAGATGATTTTCGCCCCAGTCTTAGGGCCAGAGTGCTCTGAAGCAGGTTTTCATCAAGGATGTCTCTGTACATTGCTGCATTCATCTTTCCCTTGATCATGACTAGTCTCCCAGTTCCTGCTACTGAAAAACATCCCATGATGCTGCCAAGACCATGCTTCACTGAAGGTATGGTATTGGCCAGGTGATGAGCATTGCCTGGTTTCCTCCAGACATGAAACTTGCCATTCAGGTCAAAAAGTTCAATCTTTGTTTCATCAAACCAGAGAATTTTGTTTCTCATGGTCTGAGAGTCCTTCAGGTGCCTTTTGGCAAACGCTTGGTGTGCTGTCATGTGCCTTTTACTGAGGCGTGGCTTCCATCTGGCTACTCTACCATACAGGCCTGATTGGTGGAGTGCTGCAGAGATGGTTGTTCTTCTGGAAGGTTCTCCTCTCTCCACAGAGAAATGCTGGAGCTCTTTCAGAGTGACCATCGGGTTCTTGTTCACCTCCCTGGCTAAGGTCCTTCTCCCCCGATCACTCAGTTTGGCCAGGTGGCCCCCTCTAGGAAGAAGTAGTTCCAAACTTCTTCCATTTGTTCTCACTGGGATCTTCAATGCCGCAGGAATGTTTCTGCACCCTTCCCAAGATCTGTGCCTCAATACAATCCTGTCTCAGAGGTTTACAGACAATTCCTTGGACTTCATGGCTTGGTTTGTGCTCTTACATGCACTGTTAACTGTTGGACCCTTTTATAGACAGGTGTGTGCCTTTCCAAATCATGTCCAATCAACGGAATTTACCACAGGTGGACTCCAATCAAGTTGTAGAAACATCTCAAGGATGATCAGTGGAAACAGGATGCACCTGAGCTCAATTTTGAGTGTCATGGCAAAGGCTCTGAATACTTCTGTACATGTGATTTTTTTTTTTTTTTATGTTTAATAGGTTTGTTTGAAATCTTTGCAAATTTCTTTTACATTGTCATTATGGGGTATTGTCTGTAGAATCTTGAGGAAAATAATTCAATCCATTTGGAATAAGGCTGCAACATTACAAAATGTGAAAAAAGCGAAGCGCTGTGAATACTTTCCGGATGCACTGTAATTTGCCATCCAAACCTACCAGATGTAGACTGTTATAAAGATCCAAAATCAGACCCGTAGTAAATGTCACAAAAGCCAGGGAGCATAGCAGTGGTGCCCTGCGTGGCGAGGGGCTTGTGGAACCCAGCTTACCTTGGAGAGCATTAGAATCTCCTTGTCCAGCTTCCCCGGCCCCTCCTATGTATAAGTTACCCTATGTCTATTAGGAGCACAGGGTGACTGAGAACCCCAGTCTGATCTGCACTAGTCAGGCTCACTGTACAACCACACTGGAAAATTCAAACTTCTTATCGGTAGACTGTCCTATCAGCAGGGAGAGCTGTTGAAGGAATTCCACCCTCCCTCTGCACAGCTAATCCACATACACATATACATCCCATAATACTTTTCTCCCAAGGCAGACAGACACAATAGAACAATGGGATACAGCCACACCTCAAATGATATATACAATATTCCAGTGCGGTTGTACAGTGAGTCTGATTAGTGCAAATCAGACTAGGGTTCTCAGTCACCATGTGCCCCTGATAGACACAGGGTGTCTTACACATAGGAGGGGCCGGGAGCGCTGGACAAGGAGATTCCAGCAAGGTAAGCTGGGTTCCACAAGCCCCCTGCCCAAAGTGACTCCCGTCACATTCTACTCAACTGCAGAGGTACTTCCTTAAACTGGGCATTTAGGGCAATTTGCAAGTACTGGTAAAAAGTTTGGTTTGGAAGAGAATATATATCTTTCAGCTCTTGGAAGGATTTTGGTGTTGTAGCAGAGTACAGTTGAGCTAGATGTTCAATACCACACCTCCAGTCATTAAAGGTACCTAACCTACTCAGGTAAATATACATTTTTTAAATATTTTTTTTTTGTTTTGGAAATTGTGCCTCTAGATCCTGGTCCGCCTAGTGAGGAGGAAGAATTGCATCCTCCTCCTGGTAAACTTTACTTGGAGAGGATCATAGAGAAGACTTTGCCATCCTTACCAAAACGAAGCCAACACATGCCAGGGCATCCAGGGTAAGAGGAATATCAAAAGACATGCTGGTTATGTAAAGTTGTTTGTAAATGGGAACTGTTCTGAAGAGTTCTGTTTGTTCATGTAGCTGGTATCGTAAGCTTTGTCTTAAACTGGAAGATCCTGATTGGCTGCCTGGTCCAAGCCTTATCAGCGTTCAGATGCGACTAACTCCTAAACTAATGCGTTTGACTTGGGACGGCTTTCCTCTGCATTTCTCAGAGAAGCATGGTTGGGGCTATCTTGTTCCAGGGCGGAAGGACAATCTGTTGGCCAACCAAGAAGAGGATGATAATTCTGCTGGTACTGCTTTTTGCCCATACGAAGCAATTGAAGATTTATACGCAGAATACAAGAATAAAGCTAAAGCGCATGCCGACAGTCAGGATTCCTCTGTTAATGAAGGATTCTTGCTAACAGAAGACAGCAGCATCTGGCAAAAGGTGAAAAGTAATAGGTTAAAGCATTTGTTCTATGGCTTGGTCATCTGAGTTAACCACTTTCAGTCCCGGAAGGTTTTACCCCCTTCATGACCAGGCCATTTTTTGCAATATGGCACTGCGTTGTTTTAACTGACAATTGCACGGTCGTGCGTCGCTGAATCCAAATAAAATGTATGTCTTTTTTTTTTTCCCCACAAATAGAGCTTTCTTTTGGTGGTATTTGATCTCCTCTGCGTTTTTTTTTTTTTTTTTTTTTATGCGCTATAAACAAAAAAAGACCGACAATTTTGAAAAAAATAACAATATTTTTTACTTTATGCTATAAAACATACCCAATAAACAAATGTAAAAAATCTAATTTCTTCATCAATTTAGGCCAATATGTATTCTGATACATATTTTTGGTAACAAAAAATCCCAATAAGTGTATATTGATCGGTTTGTGCAAAAATTATCGTGTCTACAAACTATGGGATATTTTTATGGAATTTTTATTGTGTGTGGTTTTTTTTTTGTTTTTTTTTTACTAGTAATGGTGGTGATCAGTGACTTATAGTGGGACTGCGACATTCCGGCGGACAAATTGGACACTTATGCAACGTACACACGGTCGGACTTTTCGACCGGACTTGTCCCACGGACGCGGACGGACCAAATCTGGCGGACAATCCGATCGTGTGTGTGCTTCACTGGACCATCGGCGGACTTTTCCAGTCGCAAACCTGACGGACTTTAGATTTGGAACATGCTTCAAATCTTTACGTCGTGACTCCGCCGGACCCAGAAATCCGCTCGTCTGTATGCTAGTCCGACGGACAAAAACCAACGCTAGGGCAGCTATTAGCTACTCGCTATCAACTTCCTTATTTTAGTCCGGTGTACGTCATCATGTACAAATCCGTCGGATTTTGGTGTGATCGTGTGTAGGCAAGTCCGTTCGTTAAAAAGTCCATCGAAAGTCCACTGGAAAGTCTGTCGGACAAGTCCGGTCAAAATCCGCCTGTGTGTACGCGGCCAAAGTGGCACTTTTTTAGGGACCAGTGATCAGTGCTAAAAAATATGCACGGTCACTGTACGAATGACACTGGCAGGGAAGGAGTTAACATCAGAGGCAATCAAAGGATTAAGTGTGTCCCTAGAGAGTGCTTTCTATCTGTGGGGGAGGTGTTTGTACTGTAAGAAGACAGAGATCCGTGTTCCTGCTTGGCAGAAACATAAGATCTCTGTCTTCTTCTGTCAAAGAATCCTGATCTGCCTTGTTCTGTCACAGAACAGACAGACTGCCATTCTGTCTGCTTCAGGAACGATCGACGGGTCCCAGCGGACATCGGATTCACCTGACTGGCTGATTGGCTCCCGCTGTGTCCAATCACAGCAGGAGCTGGTCACCGGTGGCACGCATGCGTGCCCCAGGCCCAGAAGAAGAAATCGCGTACAAGTATGTGATTTTTCTCTTAGGGGCCGCTCTGCCGCAGTTTATATACGTGGGGCGGTCCTTAAGCGGTTAAAGATGAATTCCAGGTATGGTATATTTTTACATAGTTACATTGGTCCAGCTTGTATCTATGTATATACCATACCTGGCCCATGTCCCTGGGAGCTGGAAATAGACACCGCTACTCCAGCATTCTCCACTTGCTTCCAGGTCTCATGCTGGGCGGTTGGCCTGCTGCATTCTGAACACGGGAGGTTGGCTGCTCAGCACAGGTGCCATTTAGAGAATGCTTAGCATTTTATGTATGAATGGAAAGTGTTTTCTGATTGAACGAGGTGATGAATGTAACATCACTGCCCCATCCCTTCACCTTGTCCAATCAGAAAATGCTTTGCATACATTCACAAAATGAAAATAGTCCACTGTACTGGTAGACTCCTGCTGAAGCACACATCCTGACCGGTATGTCTCAGATTGGATGGTCACAGTCACTACCTTGCCACCAGCGATGGTCCCATAGCCTTAATTAAAGTTGCACTAAAGCTTTGTTTTGTTTTTTGTTTTTTTTAATAACAAACATGTCATACTTGCCTCCACTGTGCAGCTGGTTTTGCACAGAGTGGCCCCAAACCTGCTCTTCTGGGGTCCCTTGGCGGCTCTCTTGGCTCCTCCCCGCATTAGATAACCCCCTGGGAGAAGCGCTCTCCCAGGGGGTTACCTTGCGGGCGCGCTCCCGAGTCATTCATTCGGCGTCCATAGAAGCCGAATGTATGACTCGGCCACGGCGCCCAGGTTATTGGAATTGATTGACACCAGTGGGAGCCAATGGCTGCGCTGCTATCAATCCATCCAATCAGGACCCGAGACACCGGCTTTTGCTGGTGTGCTCATCCCCGGAACGAGATAGAGGGATAGAATGCATTGAGGTGAAAAACCTCGAAGGTTTACAACCCTTTTTAACTTCACATATTAGTTATGAGGAAAGGTTGCGAGCGTTGAACTTATTCTCTCTGGAGAAGAGACGCTTGAGAGGGGATATGATTAGAGGTCGACCGATATGGGTTTTTCTCTGGCCGATGCCGATGCCGATATTTAGAAATCGCGGGGGCCGATGGCCGATATGTGATGCCGATTTTTTTTTTTTGGGCCGATATATTTGGCCGATTTTTTTTTTTTTTTTTTTTTTTTTTTTTTCTTTTTTCTTTTTTCCCTTCATCTCATAAAATCTAACAGTTAGACCCCTTTCACACTGGGGCGTTTTTCAGGCACTTTTGTGCTAAAAATAGCGCCTGTAAAACGGCTCCCCTGCAGTCTGTGTGAAAGCTCGAGTGCTTTCACACTGAGGCGATGCGCTGGCAGGATGTAAAAAAAAGTCCTGCAAACGGCATCTTTGGAGCGGTGTATACCGCTCCTCCACCACTCCTGCCCATTGAAATGAATGTGCACCGCTGCCGAAGCGCCTGCAAAGCGTTTTGGCAGTGGCGCTTCAGGGGCGCATTTAACCCCTTCCTCGGCTGCTAGCTGGGTTATAAGCGCCCCGCTAGCAGCCGAATAGCGACTCTAAAATGACGGTAAATCGCCGCTAAAACTAGCAGCGTTTTACCATCAATGCATGCCTGCTCCAGTGTGAAAGCAGCCTTAAGTAATACAGAAAATGTTTTTCATTTAAACATTAAACAAAACAAACCTCCAATCAGTTCACTTGTATGTATAATTTAGAAAAAAAAAAAAAAAAAACTATCTTAAATATTAAATACACAAAAACAGGTAATCAAAACTTTTGGACGAAAAAAAATGGGCTAACTATACTGCTTAGGTTTTTTTTTAATTCATTACTGTATTTTTTTTTAAAAAAAACTGCGTTTGAAAGACCGCTGCGCAAATACCGTGTGACATAAAATATTGCAACAATCACCATTTTATTCCCTAGGGTCTCTGCTAAAAAAATATATATAATGTTTGGGGGTTCTAAGTGATTTTCTAGCAGAAAATACAGGATTTTTACTTGTAAGCAACAAGTGTCAGAAAAGATTTAGTCTTTAAATGGTTAAACTGAAAACTTCTCTAAGGAGTTCAGTCTATTGATAAAAAGAACCTGAAAGATACAATGTATCTTCTTATCAGACTTGGCAGGCTGCCCAGAGGAGGAGAGAATCCTCTTCACAGATAACTCCAGGAAACTTGCATTAACTTCTATTACAGAAGTCATTTACAAGTCATGGCTGAAGTTACAATTGGCCTTTTTTATCAGCACAATCAGCCGATGCCGATTAAGTAAATAACGCCAAATATCGGCCGATATATCGGCCGGCCGATATATCGGTCGACCTCTAGATATGATTACATTATACAAATACCGTACTGGTGACCCCACAGTAGGGATAAAACTTTTTCGCGGAAGGGAGTTTAACAAGACACGTGGCCACTCATTAAAATTAGAAGAAAAGAGGTTTAATCTTAAACTAAGTAGAGGGTTCTTTACTGTAAGAGCAGCAAGGATGTGGAATTCCCTTCCAGAAAGTTGATAGCCAGTAGCCAATAGCTGCCCTAGCGAATTCCCTTCCACAGGCGGTGGTCTAGGCGTCATCGGTAGTTTGAAAAAACTATTAGATAAGCATCTGAATGACCACAACATACAGGGATATACAAGGTAATACTGACATATAATCACACACATAGGTTGGACTTGATGAACTTGTGTCTTTTTTCGACCTCACCTACTATGTAACTATGTAACATACAGGAATCTGTATGAACAGAAAACTTGTGACAAAAACCTTATTATTCAAAATATTTGGTGGACAAAAAAATGGGACTAAATCTTTGAGCTGCGTGTTGTATTTGTATTATGTGTTATATTATATTGTATTATTTATATTATTGTATTATGATAACATGTGCAATTGAAAGGAAAGGCTTGTAACTGAACATTTGATTTCTGATTTTTCAGGTAGAGGAACTCAGTCGGCTAGAGACAGACCTGGGCCCTGAAGCAATAACCAAAGCAACGTCTAAGAAGGCAAAAAAATCAGTGAGTTGCTGTCTTCTATTCACCACAAGACTATTATAGATTTGCTTTAAGAAAACATTTGTGCTTGGTTAGATAGTCTGAGAAAATAACTATCAAAAATAATGGAATAGTAGCATTTGTCTGAATTTATTTGGGAATATGGTGTGTATATAGTCTAACTCGCATATGTCAAACACAAGGCCTATCAGGCCTTGTCATGTGGCCCTCACACCCAGTTTTGCAGCCGGAACGTGGCGGAACTCCATTCCGCCGCCTCCAACTCTCATCTTCTGCTCCCACTTACTGCTGTCACTTGTAAACTCAGAAGCCAGAGGGGCACAGCAGGGAAATATCTTCAGAATCCGAGGAAGAGAACGATCGTCCTGCAAGGTGAGGCAGAGTCACCTACACAGGGAGGTACTAGAGCCTGGCCAGGTAGGAGAGAGGAAATTGAGAAAGCTTTGGGGAGGGTTGGGGTTGCACACACTGTACACAGCCCACTCCTGAACTCTGCTCTCTGTATGTAGCATACTTCTGAACTCTGCACTCTGTACGTAGCATACTCCTGAACCCTGCATCCTCTAGGTAGTGCACAGTATATCCAACCAGCCCTTTGAGAGGACCCATACTGCTGATGTGGCCTTTAATGAAATTGAGTTTAACACCCTTGGTCTAACTCGTTGGCATCTAGTTGATGGAGCAGTGAGCTCTAGAGGGTTAGAGCAGCTTAAAGGGTATTTCCACTTTTGCAGTCAAATTTGAAAAACATTTTTTAATAATCTTTTACCTTTTTAGATGTAAGACAGATCGAAATTTGGCCGGTGCAGCAGGAACTGGCCAAATTTCGTTCCATGTTTGGGCAGACTACATTTACTGAAGATTGACTTCAGTACAATTAGACTGTTGAGTGTTTTTGTGCAATCACTGCCAGCGGCTATAGCAGGCGGCAGTGACCGTTGAATTCTGACAGCAAGAATACCTCCTGCTGTCAGAATACAAAAGTTCCGCAAAAGGGGTTTGAATCGAGCAATCGAGCTCGACTCGAGGGAATTGAGCAATCCGTGGTTGCAGGAAATAAAATGAGTTCATGTATGGCTTTCTTTAGGAGAAGATGTCATGCCTGACTGCAAGCATTTCTCTACAAGCTCAGTGTAATCTGTTCCAATAAAAAGACTAAAGCTGGCTGAACGTTAGTAGAATTTTTTGTTTGAAATTTTTAGTTTTAAGAATATTTGTTCAATATTCTAAAGCCGGCCATACATGGATCAAAATTCATCCAGTTCAGCAGGGACTGGCCAAAATTCGATCCATGTATGGGCAGGCTGATTGTACCCAAGTCAACCCATCAGTCAACTTGGGTACAATCAGCCTGTCAGATTTTTTTTATACATGTGATCACTGCTGGCGGATATAGCTAGCTGTAATCATTTTGTTCTGCTGATCAGGAAGGCACCCTGTGCCGAACCCCCCCCCCCCCCCCCCCACCAGCAGAACACAATAGCGCTGCAGGAAGCATTTCCCCTTCAACGCTGACTGTTGATGCGGGAATCTAGAGATTTTCTTTCCTTCCACCCCTGGTGGAAGGAAAGAAAATCAAATACTGTATATACTCGAGTATAAGTCGATCCGAGTATAAGTCGAGGCACCTAATTTACCACAAAAAATGGGAAAAATGTATTGACCCGAGTATAAGACGAGGGTGAGAAATGCACAGCTACTGTAAGTGGAAAAGAGGGTCAACAATGCCCATTTGCAGCCTCACTGTGCCCATTTGCAGCCATAGGTCCCCCCAACTTCAAACTCGGTAGTTAAGGGTTCCTAGATGCCCCCTAGCTGCAGCCAAAATTTGGGGTCTCTGAACCCAAAGGGTCCCGAAATGACATTGCTGCAGATGGACACAGTTGACCGAGTTTGGGGCCCTGTATCTCGGGGCCACTTAGTGCTAGGAACCCCAAATTTGGTGTGCAAATCCAGTGGAACTAGCACCATAAAATATCCAAAGCTGGGGTTTCTAGCACTAAGTGGCCTCGAGATACAGGGCCCCAAAAATCGGTTCAGAAAATGTCAAGCACTTTTCTGCAGCAGAGAATGACATTTTCCGAACCGATTTTGGGGCCCCGTATCTCGGGGCCACTTGGTGCTAGGAACCCCAGCTTTGGAAATCTTATGGTACCAGTTCCACTGGGTTTGCACACCAAATTTAGGGTTCCTAGCTCCAAGTGGCCCTGAGATACGGGGCCCCAAATTCGGTTCGGAAAATGAAATGTTTTGCTGCAGAAAAGTGCTTGACTCGAGTATAAGTCGAGGGGGGCACTTTCAGCACAAATAAATGTGCTGAAAAATTCGACTTATATTTGAAGGAATGGTAGAGAAAATGTTTTTCCAATGTAATATTATCAGTGGATAAAAGTTGAATCTTAAAAGCAAGTTACATTACATTTTTAACTTCTTCCCACTCATGCTATAGCGAACGAAGGCTACAGCGCAGGCTCACATAGCCGGAAGGACGTTCATGGATGTCCTTCTGTGATCGCGCTGCCCACGCACGCCCCCTGCAGCGTGCACCAGCAGTGATCTGTGATCGCTGTGTCCTTAGGACACAGCGATCACAGATCAGGGTAAAGAGCCAATCTCAGTGGCTCTTTACCATGTGACCAGCTATGTCCAATCACAGCTGATTACAGTGTAAGCAGAAGTTGCCGGTTATCGGCATTCCTCTTCTCACGCTGAGAGCACTTGAGGGGAGGAGAGCCGATAATCGGAAAATCCATATGGGACATCTACACCGATAATCAGGGCACTAATCATCAGTGTCCTGATTATCAGTGCAGCCCCAATAGTGCCCACCAGTGCTGCCAATCAGTACCCATCAGTGCTGCCTGTCGGTGCCAATCAGTGAAGCCTCATCAATGCAACCTATCAGTGCCACCCATCAGTACTCATTAGTGAAGAAGAAAAATTACTTATTTATAACAACTTTTTTTTCGCAAAATTTTTGGGTTTTTTTTCGTTTGTTTAGCAAAAAATAAAAAACCTATTTGGTGGTTAAATATCCCCAAAAGAAAGCTCTATTTGTCTCAAAAAAAAAGGATAACTTTTTTTCCAAACTTTTTGGTCTTTTTTCGTTTTTGTTTAGCAAAAAATAAAAAACCCATTGGTGAATAAATACCATCAATAGAAAGCTCTATTTGTCTCAAAAAATGTTGTTTTGGGTACAGTGTTGCATGACTGCGCAGTTGTCATTCAGAGTGTGACAGCGCTGAAAGCTGAAAATAGGCCTGGGATGGGCGAAAGTGCCCGGTAGGCAAGTAGTTAAAGTACTTTTAAACAACATTACATTTGTCAAGTCATCGAATGTGCAAAGAATTTTCATACAAATGTTTATATTCGCATGAATGTTCATTCAAACATTTACTAGTGTATGGCCAGCTTTAGAACAGGGTGAGCTCCTCCCTCTCATTAACAAACATTATGGCCAGCTTGTAAATTTAGAGGGGTGAGGTGGGATTTTCTCCATCTCCCTTGTTTGTGTGGATGGAGGAATCTGTTTGTTTGTTTTTTTTTTCATTCAGCCCGAAATGAATGAATGAAAAAGAGCCATCTATGGCCAGCTTAACCACTTGCCCTCCGGAAGGTTTTACCCCCCTTCTAGACCAGAGCATTTTTTGCTATTTGGCACTGCGCTACTGTAACTGGTAATTGTGCATTCGTGCAGCGCTGTACGCAAATTACATTTATATAATATTTTTCACACAAATAGAGCTTTCTTTTGGTGTCATTTGATCACCACTGCGGTTGTTTAATTTTTTATTACATAAACAAAAAAAAATACCAATAAAAAATAAAAAAAAAATAATAATTTTACTTTCTGCTATAAAACATGTCCAATAAAAAAAAATTCAAAATCAAATTTCTTCATAAATGTAGGCCAATATGTACTCTGCTACATGTCTTCGGTAAAAGAAAAAAAAAAAATCCTAAAAAGTGTGTATTGATTGACTTGCGTGAAAGTTATATCATCTACAAACTATGGGATGTGTATACTGGAATTTTATTTATCATTTTTATACTAATAATGGCTGTGATCAGTGACGTATAGTGGGACTGTGATAGTGACACTTTGTGGGAACTGACTGACAGTGACATTTCCAGTGACACTAATACAGTGATCAGTGCTATTAATATAAACTGTCACTGTACAAATGACACTGGCTGGGAGGGGTTAACATCTAGGGGCAATAAAGGGGTTCATTGTGTGCCTAACCAGTGTTAATGTGTGTACTGTGTGCTGCTACACATCTAACAAAGTGATCATTCCCTCTGTATAGAGCCCTGTGTTGTTTATCAACACAGGGCTCTAGGCTGCGATTTGACACAGCCAATCAGCAGGTTCCGGTCATAAATCATTAACCGGGATCTGTTGACGAACTCCCGCTATGTCAATTCACAGGACAGTAGGAGGACGGGGGAGCGCCCCAAACCCAGGAACAGGCAGCGACATACCAGCATGTTGCTGTACCTGTAGCTGCCGCCCTGCCGCAGTATATGAACTGTGGCAGGTTGGCAGACGGTTAAAGGTGATGTTCACCTTTTTAAGAAAAATGTATAAATGCACATATTTTTTCCTGCGGGAGCCTGGAAAGCATTGCCCCCGTGATCAGTGGATTGTGGGTGCAATGTCAGGCCTCTGCAGATAAACCCTTCAGCTTTCAACCCGGCAATCGGTAGCCCGGGAACCGATCTGGCACTGGCGGTGGCTGGGCTGAGCGAAGGAAAGAAGTATATTGCCCCCATCTCTGCGTGCTTGTGTGCAGTGGTGAACGCATATGTAGGTCACGCCCACATATGTAAACGCTGTTCGTACCACACACGTGAGGTATCACCGCGAACGTCGGAGCAAAAACAATAATTCTAGCCCTAGACCTCCTCTTTAACTCTAAACAACAGGTATGCTGTAGAAATTTTTAAAGCGTCACCTATGGATATTTGTAAACAGCGTAGTTTGGCACCATTCCATGAGCGCACGCAATTTCAAAGCATTACATGTTAGGTATCTATTTAATCGGCCTAACATCATCTTTCATATTTTACAAAACAATTGGGGTATACAGTGGATTTCAAAACTCTACACACCCCTGTTAAAATGTCAGATTTCTGTGATATAAAAAAATGAGACAAAGATAAGTAATTTCAGAACTTTTTCCACCTTTTAATGTGACCTATAAACTGTACAACTCAATTGAACAGCAAACTGAAATCTTTTAGGTGGAGGGAAGTAAAAATAAAAAAATAAAATAATATGGTTGCATAATTGTGCACGCCCGTACACTAATACTTTGTTGAAGCACCTTTTGATTTTATTCCAGCACTCAGTCTTTTTGGGTCTGAGTCTATCAGCATGGCACATCTTGGCTTGGCAATAGTTGCCCACTATTCTTTGCAAAAACACTCCACATCTGTCAGATGATGAGGGCATCTCCTGTGCACAGCCCTCTTCAGATCACCCTACAGATTTTCAATGGGATTCAGGTCTGGGCTCTGGCTGGGCCATTCCAAAACTTTAATCATCTTCTGGTGAAGCCATTCCTTTGTTGATTTGGATGTATGCTTTGGGTCGTTGTCATGCTGACAGATGAAGTTCCTCTTCATGTTCAGTTTACTAGCAGAAGCCTGAAGGTTTTGTGCCAATACTGACTGGTATTTAGAACTGTTCATAATTCCCTCTACCTAGACTAAGGCCCTTGTTCCAGCTGAAGAAAAACAGCCCTAAAGCATGATGCTGCCACCACCATGCTTCACGGTGGTTATGGTGTTCTTTTGGTGATGTGCAGTGTTATTTTTGCGCCAAACATATCTTTTGGAATTATGGCCAAAAAGTTCAACCTTGGTTTCATCAGACCATAACACATTTTCCCACATGCTTTTGGGAGACTTAAGATGTGTTTTCAATATTTATCCAGGTTTGGATGTTTTTCTTCGTAAGAAAAGGCTTCCGTCTTGCCACACACCCAGTACTTGCCAGATATTCCTGCAACTCCTTTAATGTTGCTGTAGGCCTCTTGGCAGCCTCCCTGACCAGTTTTCTTCTCGTATTTTCATCAATTTTGGAGGGACGTCCAGTTCTTGGTGATGTCCCTGTTGTGCCATATTTTCTCCACTTGATGAGGACTGTCTTCACTGCGTTTCATGGTATATCTGATGCCTTGGAAATTCTTTTGTACCCTTCTCCTGACTGATACCTTTTAACAATGAGATCCCTCTGATGCTTTGGAAGCTCTCTGCGACTAAGACCCTTTTCACACTGGTGCCGCCCGTGCGTTAGCGGTAAACCGCAGCTCGTTTTAGCGCACTTTACCGATGTTTATACTACGCTTTTCGACCGCTAGCGGGGAGCTTTTAACCCCAAGAAAGGGGCTAAAAATGCCCGTGTTGCGGCGCTTTTCAGGCGTTTTGGAGTCTCTGCCCATTCATTGCAATGGGCATGGGTGTTTTTGTATACCGCGCTCCCAGCACTCGGGCTTTCACACTCGGGCGGCATGGGAGCCAGTTTTCAGGTGCTTTACAGGCACTATTTGTAGCGCTGAAACGCCTGAAAACTGCCTCAGTGTGAAAGGGGTCTAAGAAAATGTCAGGAAAGACCTACTAGAACAGTTGAACTTTATTTGAGTTTAATCAGAGGCACTTTAAATGATGGCAGGCGTGTATTAACTCCTATTTAACATAAGTCTGAATGTGATTGCTTAATACATCCTCAGTTATAACAGGGTGTGCACACTTATGCAACCACATTATTTTAGGTTTTTAGTTTTACCCCCCCTAAAAGATTTCAGTTTGTTTTTCAACTGAATTGTACAGTTTTTATAGGTCACATTAAAGGTGGAAACATTTCTGAAATGATTTGTCATTTTTTTTTTACAGGAACCTGACATTTCAACAGGAACGTGTAGACTTTTTATATCCAATGTATATTGTGTTTGTTTTTTTTGTCAAACCATGTGACATAAAAAAATTGCAATGACCGCCATTTTATTCTCTAATGCCTGGTCAGCAAGTGGTTAAGCAGCGATTTAGCTCCAAAATCAGGGAAATCAAGCCCTTTGGACAAAGCAAAGCCAATTTTTAGGAGGGGTAGACGAAGAGTATTTTTTTCTTAACAAATGGAATACTGTGGTGCTCTTAGCTGACGCATTTACTTTTTTTAAAGTGGTCGTCAGATTTGCTTTTTAAGGGGAAAATGAACTGGCCAGAGCTCAATGCACAACTAATTATTGCACTGTATAGGGGATAATCCTAAGCTGAGGATTACATTGTGATCAGTTCATTTTTCGTTAGGATAATTCCCTTTTAAACTCTGAGCTCCAGCCAATTCATCTTCAGTGTATAGATGTGGAAGGGCCTTTTTCAATTCCGGAGTGTTTGTCCACCGCCATTGTGCTGTATGTGTGTAATTACATATAATCCACACCCTATTCACCGCCACAGGAGCTCCCTGCTGTACAGGAACCCGAATGTCAGGACACGGCGCCCAATCACCATGGAAATGGCCCTTGCAGTGACGTCAATGTTCCAGGCTGCTGGTTTTATCGCTTGCCACATAAAGTAAG
Source organism: Lithobates septentrionalis (assembly GCA_037952835.1). Taxonomy (NCBI): domain Eukaryota; kingdom Metazoa; phylum Chordata; class Amphibia; order Anura; family Ranidae; genus Lithobates; species Lithobates septentrionalis. The sequence continues at coordinate 383,082 of JBBDGP010002976.1, forward strand.
TCTGAAAAATGCACTTTTTGCACTTTGTTCATAATAATATATTACTGGCTTTCACTCTGAACATTTTCTTATGTTGATACGCTTTGCTGTACACATAATATACTTTGCATCAAGGGAATCATTTAGAATGTGGGAACATTTTTATAAGAAGCTGCTCTTTGCTGCCTCTATAAATTATGGCACAGAGCTGGGTGATGTATGCATGGGCTGCTAGCAAGCAATTGTTCACCTAAATGTCAATAGCTGGTGACTAAATGTATTCATATTATACTTTGTGTTCTCCAGCACACAACCTCAACTCTGTCGATTGCATGTAATGTAATGGACAGGACAGTGGCGGCCCCTAATCTCCATGCAGTGCGTCGGACGCATTAGTTTCAATGTTTTTGTTTTTTTGTTTTTTTGTTTTTTTGTTTTTTAGCACATGATTAGAGCCTGAGACTCTAATTGGCTTTAAAAAGGGTGAGCTCGGGGTGCAGAGCACTGCACCCACAGCTCACCCACTTGTGTGACATTAGCAAATTAATATTCACTATAGTCTTCCTGCTTCTTCTCCCTGCCAATCAGGAAGCGGGTCCTGAGCCCTGATTAGCCAGGGAGTCTTAGGACTCCCGGTCAATCGGGTCTCAGGACACGCTTTCTGATTGGCCAGGAGGAGAGGCTGCGGGCCATGTACAGCGAGAAGCACCAGGTAGAGGGGCAGCAACAGCCTCCTCCAGGAGCCCTACCCCGGGTCCAACACCACCACCTCATCATCGTTGTTGTCCCCGCACCTCTACTGCAGCAACAGCGAGAGGAGGTGTTTTGCTTGCATCGATCTAACAAGGTTACTTTGTGGTATAAGCAAGGAAGCTGAGACCTCTGCAGTGTGTAAATGGGCTTTTACTATACAAAAATGCTGTACATACAAAACTATTACAATATTAGGAATGCAAATCAAGACTGACAGATATCTATAACAAGCAAAATGCCTAGCAAATAAACAGCCTATGGTCTGTAACAGTAGAAATACACTTTAAAAGTTACTTAACTCCGGTTACTGTGTAATCATGATCTCCGTTGCTCCTGGAGACCAGGCACCTTCATCTTCGCTTATAACAGATTCTTCCTCCTGGTCTGGTGTTAATCCACGATCAGTGGCTCCTATCAGTCTCTACGGCTCCTTTTTATTTGGGCTTTTGTTTACCAGTTTGTTGACAATGGTTACAAACTCATGACTACCGTATTTTGCGGCGTATAAGACGACTTTTTACCCTTAAAAAAAGTGGCCAAAAAGCAGGAGTCGTCTTATACGCCGGGTCAGCCCCTCGGATGCCTGCTGGATGTGCAGTAATACTGTATGTAGCTTCGGCTACATACAGTATATACCGCTGAGCCAATCCCGGTGAGCGATGTATTCAAATGAATACAGAGCCTGCTCGGATTGGAGTAACAACTTCTGCCATTCCGAGCAGGCTACTATGTATCGGATTGGCTTTGAGAGTCAGAGAGGTGCGGGCTGATGATGTTACAGCCTCTACCAATCCAAGCAGGCTTTGTATTCATTAATAGAATACATCGCTTGCCGTGATTGGCTCCAGCAAGAAGGAAGGATTTGACTCAAGCAAGAAGGAAGAAATATGAAGCGTCGGAAACCTCGGAAGGGGGGTCGTCTTATACGGTAAGTACAGACAAAAACTCTTAAAATGTAAAATTAGGGGGTCGTCTTATATGCCCGGTTGCCTTGTACACCGGGAAATACGGTAAGCTCTGAGGGGAGGAGCAAAAAGCGCTGGGGGCGTGGTCTGGTCGGAGTCCAGGCTGAGGTTGCCAATCATACACACAACTCGGGGATGTCATGGATGTGTGGTCATAGGGAGACTTTCTCTCCACTCTAGGCCAAAATGATGTCATACATCCCAGGAGTCTTCATGGACATTTTTATTTTATCTGGAAGAGGGGCTTTCGCAGCTAAGCACACCCTCCTGCCTGCATGCCTGAGCTAAGAGCAGATGGATTACCAGAAGTAAATGCAACATGAATTATCTGCCCTTACTCGAGATGGCCACAGCTAGAAATGCTAGGGAGATGTTTTTCAAAGTGATTTCTCAACAAAATAAAGCATGGAGACATGGATGGATAGGAGAGTTTGCTTTGAATATTAAAAATGAATTACCGTATTTATCGGCGTATAACACCCACTTTTTTCCCCTTAAAATCAGGGGAAAATCGTGGGTGCGTGTTATACGCCGATCCCCGTTATTTTGTGATCTATCGGAGCAATCGCCGCCGACATTCACATAGCGTGTATTTTTAAATATGGCGCCGCGGAGTTCGGAGGGACTCGGCGGCGCTCGTTCAGCTGAACGAGCGCCGCCGAGAACACAGTGACTGGGCGGATCCGAGATACACATAGCCGAGGGTTCTCGGCTCTTCTCGGCGCCGTTCACAGTCCCGACCAGTCCTGCCATTGGACCTGTGTTATGTCCATCATAGGGACTGGGCGTGACTGAACAGAGCCGAGAACCCTCGGTTATGTGTATCTCGGCTCCGCCCAGTCACTGTGTTCTCGGCGGCGCTCGTTCAGCTGAACGAGCGCCGCCGAGTCCCTCTGAACTCCACGGCGCCATATTTAAAAATACAAACTAAACTTGTGTATGTCTGCGGCGATCATGTAATGTACACTGGGGACAAGGCTGCACTGACCACTGGGGACAAGGCTGCACTGGGGCAAAGCTGCACTGACAAGGCTGCACTGGGGCAAAGCTGCACTGACAAGGCTGCACTGGGGCAAAGCTGCACTAACAAGGCTGCACTGGGGCAAAGCTGCACTGACAAGGCTGCACTGGACACTGGGGCAAGGCTGCACTGACAAGGCTGCAGATGGACACCGATAAGGCTGCATTGATGGGCATTTAAATGTAAGTTTTTTTTTTCCTTAAACTTCCCTCCTAAAAGTTTTTTTCCTTTAAAATTCCTTCCTAAACTTGGGGTGCGTGTTATACGCCGGCGCGTGTTATACGCCAATAAATACGGTAAATAGCATTTTCAGATTGTGGTGCTCAGATACAATTTAGTCCTGCTTTAGTAAATGAAATCATGTTTATTCTGGTGACAGGGTCTCTAAGCTTTTAATGCTCGAAGCACTAAAATGAAGCAAGAGTTTCACTAAAAAGATGCAGAATAGAGGAATAAACAAAGATTCACTTGTATGGCTCTGATCCCCATTGTTAAGAATAGTTAATGTTGGGCTTTTATTTCACCTTAACCACTCTTAACGCTCTGAACTAGCTGTATTCAAGTACATAAGTATGCTTTCAGGAATAGAAGCCATAATGGACTGTTCTACATAGTTCAGCATTTATCATCTGCCATGTAGTGACTGCACTGCTACATACTGTATATGGGTATACTTATGGTTTTAGTTCGCAAATGCGAATACGATTATAATTCTGTTCATATCCACCTTATTAATGTAACGCAATAAAATTAATATAAACCAGCAATATATTACGTGTTCCGTACAATAACTGGGCACACTTTTGTGTCCAAATACATTTTTTAACAAGCAAGGTGTATATATGAATGTGTATATAATTAGTTTCAAAAAAATGGCCACCATGCACCAAAATCAAAACAAAAAACCAAACCAATTCAAAAATTTCCAAACAAAAAAAATGTTTTATTTTGTGCAAAGCAATAAAGTCCCATCTATTGTGTCTTATGAATAAGACGTGTTCCGTACAATTTTGAACACTTTTGTGTCCAGAAAAATTTGTAACAATGAATAGGATAAGGTGGATGGGACTTTATTACTTTGCACAGAAGAAATTTTTTAAAAAAAAGTATTTTTTTGTTTGCAATTTTTCTGAATTGGTGTGGATTTTTTTTTTTTTTTTTTTTTTTGGTGCATGGTGGGCATTTTTTTAATCTCCCTCTCCCTCCCTCCTCTCTCTCTCTCTCTCTCTCTCTCTCTCTCTCTCTCTCTCTCTCTCTCTCTCTCTCTCTCTCTCTCTCTCTCTCTCTCTCTCTCTCTCTCTCTCTCTCTCTCTCTCTCTCTCTCTCTCTCTCTCTCTCTCTCTCTCTCTGTATGGAACACATAATATATTGCTGGTTTATATTAGTTTTATTGCATTACATTAATAAGGTGGATATGAACAGAATTATTTTATTTGGCACAAATAATTGTATTCACATTTGCAAACAATAAGGAGTAGCGCCTTGCTTTACTTGTTTGTACATTTTTGAAGTGGGATGTCCACTTAAAGGGGCAGCTACCAAAAAATGAACAATAAGTTAAGGTTGGCGCAATTTATAGTCTAATGTTATTTATAGTTTTACTTTAACCTTGCCCCACTTCATTGTGGGTACAAATAAGGCCTATATAATTCTGCCTGATGTCCACAAACTATGGTGTGTGTATATATACTGTATGAAAATTGATCAATCCTGATGTATTGACATCCTATCTCATTTCTTGAGCCCAAAAATTCCAGGAAAGTACAAATAGCCCCAAATGACTCCTTTTTGGAAAGGAGACAGTCCAAGGTATTTAGTAAGAGGCTTGGCACGTTTTTTGAAGTTTGAAGTTTGTTTGTCCAAATTTTTGGGAAAATTAAGAAATTTTAAAAGATTTCACCAGAGCATTACAGCGTCATCATATAACTGGTGTGGCACTGTCCAGGGACACCGACTTGTTATAGTATGTATATAAATAATACTAAAAATATTTTTTTTTCAATTATTTTAATATTTTTATATTTTTTATTACATTTTTCTTTTTTTTTTTTATAAATACAGAGACCAGAGCAATACTGTGTTACCATAGTAACACTGTACTATTCTAGGGAGGTGATCAGGATTTTTTATTTATTTTTTTTTTTTTACACACTATGATTGCTTTTTCTGAATTTTTTTTCTGAATGAAAACTATTCTTTTTTTTTTTTTTTTTTTTTTTTTTTTAATATTAGTTTATTGGTCAAGAAAATGGCATACAGAATAAACAAAATTGTCATAAGTATGATATAGGAATACATATGAAACAACAAGCAAGGTAAACATTGCCCAAAGACACTGAGGGACGGTAAACTAATATGAAATGAAGGAGAATGAAAACTGTTCATTCAGTGTTTACTATTGTGATTGGCCACAGCTAATCACGTGTTACAGATGGGTTGTGATTGGCCCTGTCTGCACCATGTGATCACTGTGACCAATCACAGAGCCTATCACAATAGTACACAATAAAAAGGCATGAGTCAAAGCCTTTCATTGTGTACAATTGTCATGTGATCTGCTGGCGACAGCGATCACATGGTACCGGCAGCGGGCCAGTACAGTGATCTGCCATCTGATTGGACACAGTGGATGACAGATTGTGCCGCCCCATCCTGGGAGGACTCCCGTCTGGCCTATTGTAACATGGGGGGGAAGGGGTTAAAAAAGCCCAAAGCTGCTTCATGCCTTCTACTCGTACCAAGCAAAGCCCAACGTAGTTTCTGATGATTGAGTTCCACCGCTGAATCTTATAGTATAGTAGATTCTGTCCTATAATTGTATTTCTCATAGTGGCTTTATTTTATGGTGCTGGATACTTCAAACACAATTCATTTGTAATTCTTGGCCGATTCATGTATTGTAGGATGGCATTACCAACAATGTGGGCAGCCCATTTGCAAAGGATTTTCTCCCAAAAATGGAAGATGGCACTTTACAAGCCTTTACTGGAGGCACCAGTGCCACACGTGCCCTGGAAATAAATAAAATGATATCTTTCTGGAGGAATGCTCACAAACGCATCAGGTAGGAGTTTTCTGATTCTGAAAGGCCACTAAATGGTGACCGACCCTAAAATAAAAGGGGGGTTCCCCTAGGCCCCCAGTGCACACTGGGCTGTTCAGCTGCAGTTCATCCCTCCTGGTGTTTTACTGCACCCAGGACAGTCAGGCGCACCGTCCAGCCCGGGTGCAGGGATCCTGTCATAGTCTATGGCAGGCTGCAGCTGGATGGGGCTGAACATCATATCGAGAAAGAGCAGCGTTTAGGGCCCTGTCTGCTAAGGGATGAGGTTCCGGAACATTTCAGGGATCATGTTTTTTTAGCATATCGTACTGAAATCTGCCTGAACCAGGAAAAACACTCCACTCCCACTATATGCACTGACTATCTCTTCCTCTATTCTGCTCCATGTAAGCCGGGGCTATTTGTTATCATGATGTAGTGCAGGTTTCCATACAGACACTGTAATGATGTATGTCTTTGGTCTATGTATTAGCTGCTCTCATATTTCAAGAAAGGTTGATAAGTGTTGTTTGATTATGCCTATTGATACTGCCAGATCCTTCTTTAAAATAAAACACTGTACAGATTTTTCACTGGAATGTCATTTATCTTCATTTCTGGCATGTACATAATGCTTACTGTTTTGTCTATTGCAGTTCCCAGAAGGTGGTGTGGTTGAAAAAGGGAGAATTGCCCCGAGCAGTCACTAGGTATTGTGCACCGGTGTTAAGTCCGAGTATTTCCTCTTCTCATTAGTGAGCAGTTATTTCATGAAGATGCAGGGACTGTCAGCATTTGCTGAGGTTTTGCATCAGTCCAGTGTTGTGATGTTCTAAAAATTGGGCTTAAAGCGGAGTTCTGTCGGTGTAAAAAAAAAATGAAGTCAGCAGCTACAAATACTGTACCTGCTGACTTTTAATATAAGGACACTTGCCTGTCCTGGGAGCCCGCAATGTCGGCACCCGAAGCCGACCCGTCCCTTGGCTCTGGGTGCAGTTTCCGGCATCATTACTAAGGGAAACGGGCAGTGAAGCCTTACGGCTTCACCGCCTGTTTCCTACTGTGCATGTGCAAATCACGCTGCGCTTTTCTGAATGGTGCCTACTGTCTTTTGGGACCTGTGTGTCTTCCAGAAGGCAGGCATTACGTAGTTCGCTGCACAATGTGCAGTGATCTTTTCCCGGAAGTGGGAGCAGATACCTGGATTTGACAGGTATCTGCTCCCCCATTCTCCCTGAAAGGTGGCACCGGAGGGGGGGAGGAATCCGATCAGCAGAATTTCCATTTATGGGTGGAATTCCACTTTAAAAAGCTAAGAAAACCTTGATTTAAAGTGGTTGTAAACCCTTACATATACCAAGTGAGGTGACTGGCCTCAGATGAAACAAATCCCTTATCTGCAGTCTTCTCTTCTCTACAGACATTCAAAGTCTAGAATTTATAAATCTTGTCTGAGATGTCAGAAAAAAAGGGGGCAGAGAGCTAAAAGCGGAGCTGCAGTCGTTTTTTAGTTTATTAAAAGTCAGCAGCTACAAAAAAAGTGTAGCTGCTGACTTTTATTAAACGTACACGTCCCGAATTTTGGACGGATGTTACTTCCTGTATCACGGAATTAATATCAGTACCAATACCGATGAATATTAAGGTATGTCTGCTGGGACTGGTGGATGACATAGTACCAACACGTGCCATGCGAACACTACTGAATATACTCATGTTCTACGGAAGAAAAGCTATCTTGCTGGCCTGGAAAAAACCAGAGGCACCGACTATTTCAGCCTGGAAGGGCCTGGTGAACTCCATGCTTCCCTTTTACAAGGCTACATATGAATCTAGGGGGTGTGTAAAGAAATTCGATAGAGTGTGGCAAGCATGGTATAAGTCTAACACCACGGTGGGATAAGGGAGGAGGTAATGAGTTGATAAAAAGTGAACATATTTGGAGGAAGACACATCTCATAGACATCTCAATGAGTAGCGACAATAAATTCAGCTTGCAAATAAGTAACATATCACAAGCTTTTGTTATAGGCTACACCAGTGATCCGGTAACTCTCGGCGAGCTGTGGTTCATGCGTGGGGGGAGGAGGGAACCAGGGAGGTACGGGGAATGTAGTTAGTAGATCTTTGTTAGATAAGCACAAGGCCACGGTTGGCCTTTTGGGGACGTTGTTTATCGGACACGTCCTTAATGTTGTATGATTTATTATGTCGATAAAATTAATAAAAAGAATTTAAAAAAAACAAAAAAAAAACGTACACGTCCCATGATCCAGCGATGTGGCCACCCGAACCCTCGATTCTCTCCCTCTCCAGCGCCAGCATTACAACTGTGGGCACCTGGCTGTGACAGCTTGCGGCTTCAAAGCCAACTGTGCATGCGCGAGACGCGATGCGCCTCCTGAATGGTCGGGCAATCTTCTGTGACCCTTAAAGTGTCCCTGAAGATTGCACTGAGGAAGGAGGAGAGGAGGCATGTAAAAAAATTACATGCCAAATGTGGCATTGGAGGGGGACTTAACAAGCAATCCAGATGACACCACTATGCTGAGGGTTGAGCCCCCTTCTTGTGGATCCATCCATTCCCACTCCAGCACCTGACGCCCTTTTCCAGTTTCCACTCCCATCTCTGCTCCATCTCCGTTCCTGGGAAGTCCGGACTACTAAGATCTCAAAAGCCCTTTTAGACCCTCTGTAACGGGGGGTCATGGGGTTCTGGTAAGCGGCCAGGCTCTTACTTTTGGTGGTGGTTCTACACATTTGAGGTTCCATGCGGTTGAAAGACCTGTGATTGCAAACTCACCTTGTCTTGGGTTCCTTTTATGGACTACTTTTGACTCTTCCACATGTTTTTTTCAGTATATTTTGTTTGGACTTTATTTTTTCAATTGTTTGCACTGATTGCGATATATTATTGCACTGATGATTTATGTTTTTACTGATTATTTTTGTGATTTGTTTGCACTGATTGTGATATATCACCACATAGATGGTTTATATATTCACTGATACTGTGTATTTAATGCTCTTTGTGTGACGAATTTGGCCACACATACATCCATCTGTATAGCGCGAGTCATCCAATTTTTTTTTTGTTCTTTTGTTCATTTATGTGTTTGTGTCACATTTAGACATCGCTGCTTTTTTATTATAATTTTAGACACTTTGAAGCGCAATTATTTTTTTATTTTTTTATTTTTTCCATTGGAGGGGGGAGAAGTGCTTAAAGCTGTACTTCCCCTTTTGGGTGGAGCTCCGCTTTAAATTAAACTCTGGAGAACTGGGGAGAGCTCTATGAGCTGATTGGAGGGAAGGGACACCCCCCACTTTACACAGCACACAGGAACAGAGCAGAGCTGTCAATCACAGGCTGTGTGCTGGAAGTCCCTCCCCGTCACCTTATTCCTCTTGATCTCAGGAAACGGTGTCAGAAGTGACTCACACAGATAGCAGAGGAATGGGACAGCAGCCACAAATGACACTTAGTGCTCTGGATTGAGACAAGTACACACTGAAGAGGGGATTTGCTTTTTCCATATTTCATGTCTGAGGTTTACAGCCACTTTAATTTTTGTTGTTCTTTTTTTCACATTACTATAGTATTTACAAAGCATTTGAAAAACTAACTAACAGTAAGCGTGTTTTGTGCTTCACCATAAAATGTTTCATTTATTTTAGAAGCCTGGATTTTGATGAAGAAAATAAGCATGGTGCTATACTTCCTCTAGTGGTCACAGCTGGAACGATCACAAGAAGAGCAGTAGAGCCAACGTGGCTGACTGCCAGCAATGCACGTGTAGGTTACTGAGTTATCATTTTTGCATTTTGGAATATCCTAGCAGCAGGTGTTATTGCTTACACACACACAGGTGTTACCATTGGACGCCCCTAAGGCACGTACAAACGGGCAGAAAGTTGGGAGACATTTGCTGGTTCAAAAAAAAAAAACGGCTGACATTGTGCCCATGTGTATGTTGGTCTGTCTGACAGAAGCCCGCTGTTCGGCCGGCTTCTGTCGAACGTGCTCGCTGGAAAATCAGCAGCCAATCGACTCCCAATCAGCGCTTTCAGCCAGTGGCAGAAAACGCTGATCAGAGTGCTCTGGCGGGGTCGGGCGTCTCCCTGTCAGAACACAACAGCTCAGTGGGGGAGATCGCTGTACTAACCTCACATGGTTAGTACAGCAGCTCCCCATCACAGCTGTCAGTTTTTTTTCTTGCAACCCGCTGGATTGCACGAAAAAAAAACTGTAGTGTGTACCCGGCCATAGATATGTATGTTCAGAAGATAAAATGAGACGTGTGCCTGCCACATGCATTTACTGTACAGACATGACTTCCTGCATTGCTATGCTTAAAATCCTATCGTATAGTCTCATGACGCACCTCTGCTGTCTTACTTGCATGTGTTTACACATTTGGCATAGGCAGCAGTTTTCAAATAAATTACTGTACCGCGCTATATTCCCCAAATACAAATTATACGTAACCGATCCTTTATACAAAAAAAAAAATATCAACATACAGTATATAACATTCATTAATGTCCAAACTGCTGGCATCAAAAGTGAATACACCCCTAAGTGAAAATGTCCAATTGCGCGGTCATGTGGCGCTGCACCCAAACAAAATTGACGTATTTTTTTCCCACAAATAGAGCTTTCTTTTGGTGGTATTTGATCACCTCTGCAGTTTTTTTTATTTTTTTGCGCTATAAACAAAAGAAGAGCTACATTTTTTTTTAAAAACACTTATGTTTTACTTTTTGCTATAATAAATATCCCAAATTAAAAAAAAAAAAAAATTTTCCTCAGTTTAGGCTGATATTTTTGGTAAAAAAAACAAAAAACGCAATAAGCGTATATTGATTGGTTTGCGCAAAAGTTATAGCGTTAACAATGTAGGAAATTTATGGCATTTTTATTATTATTATTATTTTTTTTTTTTACTAGTAATGGCGGTGATCTGCGATTTTTATCGGGACTGCGATATTGGGGCGGACAAATTGGACACTTTTGACACATTTTTGGGACCATTGACATTCATACAGTGATCAGTGCTATAAAAATGCACTGATCACTGTATAAATATCACTGGTAGAGAAGGGGTTAACACTAGGGGGCGATCAAGGGGTTAACTGTGCTCCCTAGGTGTGTTCTAACTGTAGGGGGGATGGGACTGACTAGGGGAGGAGAGATTAGTGTTCATACTTAGTATGAACACACGATCAGTCTCTTCTCCCCTGAAAGAATTGGGACTGTGTGTTTACACACACAGATCCCGGATCTCGCTCTGTCACGAGTGATCGCGGGGTGCCCAGCGGTCATCGCGCCCGCTGAGCACTTGCATCGGCTCCAGCGTGGCGCCGCAGGTGCATGGATAAGACTTTGAACAGTGATAATGGACAACAGTTGCATACAAGTTGCATTGTATAACATTCAGGTACGACTTTCATGCAACTTCTCAGGGTTAACATTGAAGTCTACGGCCCTCAAGTTGCATTAAAGTCGAATTGAAGTAGTACTTTGAAGTTGCCGTAACTTTAAATCGCTCGTATATGAATGGTTATCATTGGAAAACACAGGGAATGACTTGTCATGCAACTTTGATGTCCAAAATTGCATGGCAAGTCGCACAAGTGTGAATGGAGCCTTAAGCAACCCCAATATTGAACTTCCTATGGGGACCCCCCCCCCATTACAACTTGTAGGTTTCACTAAACACTACAAGAAGTGCAGCTATCGATGTGCATAAACTCTTGGAGTGACACAAGAATTATTTGGTCTTGCTAACCCCAAGCATTCATCTGCATTGGCAGTTGCCTTCCTCTTTTTTTTTTTTTTTTTTTTTTTTTTCTCTTAACCACATCAGTGTTCGTTTTCGGGGGTGAAAGTTTCACCTTAACGGTTCAATACTTTCCCGACTCATTACTCACTCATGGTGGCTTTAATCTCTTTTTTTTTTTTTCCATATTACAAATCTCTTTTGTAACTATCTACTTATTGGTAGCATCAAACTGATCTATCTAATTTTTAATCATAAATCTAAACTTAAACCCCCTTTAAACCCCCTAATCAAGCCCCCTACCCTTCCCCTCCCTCCCCCTACCTCGGTCTACTCTTTCACAAAAACTTATATTTCTTTCTCCGTACTCCATCATGTTAATTGAATCCCCCTCCCACAATGGACACCACTTCTGCTGCCTATTCTTCAATCCTTCTCGCTGGGTTTCCCCAGCAAGCTCTATTCAGTTCTCAAGACCTCTAGTACCCTTGGTGAGCTTTTAAATTTTTGCCACTTCTTCCATTTTTCCTCGAACTCTTCAATTCCGCTTCCTCAGTACACCCCAAAATACTCTAAATTCTGGGTTTCGTTTATTTTGTCGTACCATTCTTGTATTGTTGGACCTTGTTTCTCCTGCCAATGGCTTACAAGCAAACTCTTAGCTGCGTTCAACATTTGAGGGACTAGTGTTCTCAGATATGATTCAGTTGACATTCTGAAGCCGTGGAACAGACATGCCCATGGGTCATCCGGCACAGCTATTTGGGTTATCTCACCAGTGATTTTCCTAATATCGTCCCAAAATTCCCTTATCCTTGTGCAGTGCCACCAAACGTGTGCCGTTGTGCCCAATTCCATACATCCCCTCCAGCATAGTTGTGAAATTTCGTTCTGGTATTTAGAAACTCTATCTGGGGTGATATACCATCTTGACAAGCATTTGTAGTTTAGCTCAGACATTTTATAGTTTACCGAAGTACTATGGACTCGTTTCAATAGGGTTGTAACCTCATCTTCTTTAAGTTTTGATTTTAGTTCTGATTCCCATTTTTTGATGTATGCTGGAATGTCTGTTCCCTTCAGGTCCACTAGTATCCTATAGGTTTTTGAAATCCCCTTCTTCCCATCTTGACCAACACAGAGCTTCTCAAACGGTTTGAGGTTATCCGTCATTCTAATTGGTTGGGGGAGCGTTTCGATAACGTTTTTAACTGACTATATCGCCACCTGTTAAGGGTCAGAAGGTCACTTCTACTTTTCAGGTCCTGAAATGAACATATTTTACCTTGCTGCATAACATCCTTTAGCTGAGCTCCTCCTTGCAGTATCCATCTCCCACTAAGATTCTCCATTCCCGGTGCAAAAAACTCGGTGTCCCTCAGAGGGATCAGAGGAGAGTTGTACTCCCATTTTTCCCTCCTGTGCAAATTATCCCATACTTTCAGAGTATGTCTAGTGATACTGTGTGCCTCAAAACATAGTTTCCTATAATGTGAAGGTATCCAGATGACTTTACTTAACTCTACTTTGCTAATTGTATTTTCCATTTTTACCCACCTCTTCTCGTTGTTTCCTTTTGCCCAGTCTATAATTCTAGATAAAGTGATAGCTTCGTGATATAATCTAATGTCTGGTGCTCCCCACCCCCCTTTCTCTTTATCCCTTGCCAAAGTGTCATAACTTATACGTGACTTTTTTCCCCTCCAAATAAATTTAATAATAAGAGAATGCAGTTTTTTGAGATATACTTGTGGAAGCGGAATTGGTAACATCTGCATTTTAAATAGAATCTTTGGTAGGATTGCCATTTTAATAATATTGATTCTTCCCCCCCATGACAACTGTCCTCTTGTGATTCTATTCAACTCCTTCTTGATCTCATTTAGGAGGGGAATGAAATTAGCCTGAAACAGTGACTCTCTATTCCCTGTTATTTTTACCCCGAGATAATTTATCTCCTTTTTTCCCCATAAAAATGGGAATTCTTTGTGGACTATATGATCTTTCTTGTCAGTCTTGATTTCTAATATTTCAGATTTAATTGGATTAATCTTAAAGTTTGATATTTCTCCGTAATCTTTCAGAGTTTTTAGCAGGTTAGGAAGAGTTATTCTAGGTCTAGTAATATACAACAAAATGTCATCTGCAAAAGCAGCCAGTTTGTGTTCTTCCTCACCGTCCGAAACCCCCGAAATATCCGGGTTGAGCCTTATCCGTTCGAGCAGAGGCTCGAGCGTCAGCACAAACAAAAGAGGGGATAGTGGGCAGCCCTGTCTTGTTCCGTTTGACATTATAAATGATTCTGACAGCGCTCCATTGACCTTGACCTTTGCTGAGGGACGTGTGTACAATGCCTTTATCCTTCTAATCATAATTGGTCCGAATCCTATTTCCTCCAGCGCACTGAACATGAAGCCCCAGTCTACCCTGTCAAAAGCTTTCTCAGCGTCTACTGACAGGAGTAGGCCTGGGGCTCCGCTGTCTCTCATTTTTTGAATTACCATAAGTGTTCTGATCCCATTGTCCCGTCCCTCCCTACCCGGAATAAATCCCGCTTGGTCTGGGTGTATCATATTATTTAGAATATGCTTCACTCTCCCTGCCAGTATTTTCGCAAACAGTTTCGTGTCTGCGTTTAGGAGCGCTATTGGCCTATAGCTGGAACAGAGAGTACTGTCCTTGCCCTCCTTCAAAATAATGGCAATGATTGCTTCTGACGCTTCTTTTCCCATCTCCCACTTCGTGCCTATCCCGTTCATATACGTACAGAGTTTCGGAATTAGGAGATCTTGGAACCTTTTGTAGTATAATACTGAGAAACCATCAGGCCCGGGACTTTTCCCTACAGACGTCTCCCTCAGAGTTTTTTTTATTTCCTCTTCCGTGATGGGACCCTCAAGTAGATTATATGTATCTTCTTTTATTTTCCTTAAACCGAGTTCCTGAAAGAAAACTTTAGTTCTTTCCCTTTTTTTTTCTGTCTCTCTTTTTGAGGTAGTACTGTTGATCGAATACAGTCCCTCATAGTACTTTTGGAAAACTTTGGCAATTTCTCCTGTTTTATATTTTACCTCCCCTTCTAGAGTCCTGATTTTCTCAATATAATTATTGGACTTCCTTTTTTTTAGGATCTTTGCTAGGAACTTCCCCGGTTTATTACCTCCCACATATCTCTCTTTCTTTAATAAATTGTACGTTTCTCGCGTGTCTTGTTCTATTAGGGTTCTCATGGCCTCTCTTTTATTGTGGAGTCTAAGGAGCACCTTCTTCCCCCCCTCTTTTTTATGGATCTGTTCAAGTTCCTCTATTGCCTTCCTAATCCATTTTTAACAGGCTCTTCAAGTATCACTGGACTGTGACAAATGCACAATATAGTTCCATAAAAATATGGGCGCACCGCTGCCCTGCACACTGGCCTTCACTTGCAGACCATAGTACAGAACAGCCTTTATGAAAGTTTGCATGTTTTGTAGAACACCTACCTATAGAAACTGGGTGCAACCTGTCCAGCTTGCAACATGTTCCTATTTAGGCTGCTCATACATTGATCGAAATTCATCGGGTTCTAACAGTGTGGCCAGAACCTCTAAAAATCTGTAGTTGCTGTATTTACTGTGTCCATACTATGGAAGTATTTTTATGTTACTTGATAAGCATAACTCAACCATAAGGTGAGGTTGAATCTTGTTTGACAATAAAGAGAAAAACACATGTGGGAGAGACGTATGCGCTGCACACCCCGAAACAATAATGGTAAAAAATGGACAGTTTCCCCGGTGGGGCTTTAGACAGCAATATCTTGAAATCCAGAATAATAGAAAATGTGTAACCAGTAAGTGCATTTATTTGAACCATGAACAATTGTAATGTTATAATTCAATTGGCATTATAACATAGAGCGCTGGCCAAGTAGTACAATACATATTCCACAATATAAAATCGACACATCTTTACACAAAATTATATCCAGTCATACATTTCCGGGCTATTGACGGTATAAATCACAGACGCGTTTCGACCTGTGTACGGTCAAAGGATTATTCCCTCTACTTTTCAGCGGTAAATATACTACCACTTTTAACCTTACAATGAGATTTATGATGACATGTTCTTAAATTTTGAAGATATTCAATGTATTTTATAGAACCAACTATCCCCCTGATGATGACCGTACACAGGTCAAAACGCGTCGGGGATTTATACCGTCAACAGCCCGGAAATGTATGACTGTATATAATTTTGTGTAAAGATGTGTCGATTTTATATTGTGGAATATGTATTGTACTACTTGGCCAGCGCTCTATGTTATAATGCCAATTGAATTATAACTAGGGTTGTCCCGATACCACTTTTCTAGGACCGAGTACAAGTACCGATACTTTTTTTCAAGTACTCGCCGATACCGATACTTTTTTTTTTTTTGTCACGTGACAGTTTTTTTTTTTTTTTTTTAACAATGCTTTTTTTTTTCCGGGGGGGGGGGGGGGGGGGTGAACGGTGTCTGTGTGTTTTTTTTTTTTTTGTTTTTTTTGTTTTTTTTTTTTATTTACAATTTTTATTTTTTACAATAATATTTTTTGTATTCATTTTTGCAATATGTTTTTTTTTTTGTTTTTTTTTAATCAGCCCTGTTGGGGGGCTTTGGTGAGATATATCAGGGGTCTTAACAGACCTCTGATATCTCCCCCTTGAGACAGAGAAAGGGACAGAGGATAGAGATTCCCCAGTCCCTTTCTCTGCAGCCTCAGCTGCACTGAGAATGAATGGAGAGAAGACAGCGGCTCCTCTCCATTCATAAACTGACACATTGTAATCACAGGAGATTACAATGTTTTAGTTATGTGAATGGACAGAGTCAGCTGACTGTCCATTCACGCAGTGGAGGGAGGAACGGAACGGAGGGGGACAGAAGGAGAGGGGGACAGAGGAACGGAACGGAGGGGGACAGAGGAACGGAACGGAGGGGGACAGAGGAACGGAACGGAGGGGGACAGAGGAACGGAACGGAGGGGGACAGAGGAACGGAACGGAGGGGGACAGAGGAACGGAACGGAGGGGGACAGAGGAACGGAACGGAGGGGGACAGAGAAGGAGAGGGAGACGGAGGAACGGAACGGAGGAGGACAGAGGAACGGAGAAACGGAACGGAGGGGGACAGAGAAGGAGAGGGGGACAGAGGAACGGAACGGAGGGGGACAGAGGAACGGAGGAACGGAACGGAGGGGGACAGAGAAGGAGAGGGGGACAGAGGTACGGAACGGAGGGGGACAGAGGAACTGAGGAACGGAATGGAGGGGGACAGAGAAGGAGAGGGGGACAGAGGAACGGAGTTGGCATGGAGGAGGATGAGGTGACAGTCAGCGGTGATCGCGTGGGGAAGTTACAAACACCGATCACCGCTGTATGTCACTGAAAGCCGCTGAAAGCCGCGGGGGGAAGCTTGTAACTCCCCCGCACGCCGATCACCGCTGACTGTCATAGTATTGGCGGAAGCATCGGGAGCATTTGCCAGAGTACAAGTACTTGGGCAAATGCTCGGTATCGGTGCCGATACCGATACTAGTATCGGTATCGGGACAACCCTAATTATAACATTACAATTGTTCATGGTTCAAATAAATGCACTTACTGGTTACACATTTTCTATTATTCTGGATTTCAAGATATTGCTGTCTAAAGCCCCACCGGGGAAACTGTCCATTTTTTACGAATCTTGTTTGACTTCCAGTACAATTCCATGAACCTAAAAGGAAGCAAAGCATTGATAGCAAATTTGGGTTTTCTCATTTGACAAAAAAAAAAAAAAATACCATTACCATTTGATGAGAATACTATTATCTCCTTCCTACATATTACTATCTCTCCTATCTGTAGTTTCCCCAATCTCGAGGCAGCCCAGAAAACCTAATTGATGTTTTAGCAACATATAAGTGTGTAGAAGTGAAATACATAGGCCATTTTTATGCGTATAGTTTGTTTTATCTAAAATCAAAATGTTTGATTACTTTTAGGAAATTGTAGCATTGCTGTGTTTTTTTGTTTCTGTAGTCTGTTGTGTTTGTTTTTGGTGATGGATATCTGTTCTTACAGGCAGATCGCATTGGAAGTGAGCTGAAGGCTATGATTCAGGCCCCCCCAGGATATCACATTGTTGGAGCAGATGTGGATTCCCAGGAGCTCTGGATAGCAGCTATTCTTGGAGAGGCTCACTTTGCTGGAATTCATGGTATTGTGCATTTAAATGTATTTTTTACCGCTATAAATAAATTGTTGCTACAATGATGTATGGGAGGAAAGGGGCGATGAAATAATATGTATTCAATATTGCTACCAAATTAAAGTCCTCTCTGTCCCAGAAAAAAGCTGAATGATCTATGTGTGTGGAATACTTGTACACACATTGCACACCCCTGAAAATGCGTATTACAAAACTGGTCTATCCCCACTGTAAATCTGGCAGTGTCCTGCCTTATCAAGGCACTTTACTATTCCAGTAGAAGATGTACCTGTCTTTAAGGATCCAGCAAATAAGCCATTGGATGCCCTTTCTAGAGCTCTGTTCTCGTTGGCAGGCCTTACTTATTGCCCGATCCTGGCTTTGGCTTTTCAAACCATGTGTGATTGATCAAAATCCCTTAAAAGAGATCTAACCACTGCTTATTGAAAGCATTAGCCTTAAATTTTAATTGTGAGGGTCTGCTGGAAGTCTTCTGTCTCATTTTTCACATGTCTCTGTACATATGTGTAGGGCACTTTGGTTGAAAGGCTGGGCCTGGAGAACCCCTTGTGCAAGAAGTCTTTGTTCAGCATGATTTTCGATGGACAACGACTATTTGAGCCAATTTTTGATACTATTTTCAAGCTAGTGGCAAGAGCTTCCATCTCCCTCATTGTGAAAGTGCTCCCCCAAAGTGTGTGGATGTTTGTTAATCTTCTACCGATACATGGACAATTTGCAAATCCAACGATTGGGTGCAGGAGATTGTCTTTTAGGGCTCAGTGTCCCTTTTTGGTTTCTCACATCCAACCTTCCTGTGTCACCAGACAGATTCACAAATCTCTATCCTCTGGAGTCTTCTGGATCAAGGTGTCATTGCTAAGAATGGTTTCAGGAATTTTACTCCCAAACCGAAAGGGGGAATCCACCCCTTCTTGGATCTCAAGGACCTATATGTCTTCATTTGGGTCCAGAAATTATGCATGGAATCCATCAGATCTGTCATAGCTTCCCTTCATCAGCAAGACTTCCTGGTTTTGGTGAACATCCATGGCGCATCTGCATGTGCCCATCTTTCCAGAGCATTAACCTTTCCTACACTTTGATGCCAATACCAGCTTGTGGCCTGGCCCTATGGGCGCTCATCTGCTGTAACATCGGCCTTGGATTAGATTAGAATAAAGGATAGGCAGTGATGGTTAAAAGTCACACCGAATTGAGGGAACTGCAAAAAATCGGAACACTGAAGTTTAAGATTATAATAATACAACCATAATATATTATAATCCTTCTGACACATCAATTAGATTATTTTTTTTTATCACTGTCCCAGAGAAATAAATTAAGGGCATGTATTATTGATTACAAACCAAACCAAACAAATAGTATGGTAACCACAATAATCTTATCAAATGTAAATGTTTACATCATATTAATAATTCATTTTTCTATGTCATCATAATCAGCAAGTGAGTAAAATAGATCTGAACTCCTATATTACCATACAGCGGTTTTACCATCCTGCTGGTATAAAGAGTGATTGAAGGGCTGAAGTATCCTTAACATCCACTGCTCCAGGCTCCCTCCAGTGCTGATACCATATGACATCTGTTGAATGGAGGGTTCAGATGGCTGGATCCTCCCCTTTAAAGGAGAAGTCCAGCCTGAGCTCGTTTGGCTGGGCTTCTCCTATGGGTCAGAGGAGTACAATTCATTTTTGTACACCCGTGACCCACTTTCAGCAGAAAGTGGTCTGAAGTCTGCTCTCCGCTGACGTCACTGATATCAGTCCAGGCACTGCATCATCACGACAATAAAGTCCGGATCCGCCAGGTGTCTGGACTGATGCCTGTCTCAGCCTCTCAGCGAGCCACTGGGAGGCTGAGATGCTCACTTAGCGCTACAGTGAGCATAGAGGAGCAGAGCAGAGAGGAGAGCTGCTGATTGACAGTCAGCAGCTCTCCTCTCGGGGATCTGTGAGAACAGAGATCTCAGTGCAGAGATGGCAGGGGACACCTAGGTAAGTATGATGGGGAAAAAAAAGCAAATCCCATACTTCTCTTTTAACATGTCATACAGCTAAAATCATTGGCTTTAGCCCTTTCACTATCAGCAAAGGCATACGGTGGCACAGAACCTCTTCCACCTGGCCAAGTCAGTATGCCTTAGGTCATCTGCATTCACCCTTTTGCTATAAGCTCAAGGTCACTTGAGGTCACTTTTTTTTTTCCATCCTTTGGTTTCAAAAAAATGTATGTTTGGGGGGCTTTTACAAACTCTGAAAGCTGTATGGGAAAAAATAAATAGAAATGGAAAAACTGTAAATATTGTCTGGCCGCCTGAGTTTTAAAGTGGAGCATAATAGGGCCTGGCATTTTGTAGCTCCTGACTTTAAATTTTTTCAGAACTGACTGAAGAGCCGCTTTAATGACTTGGCAATATGGCAGGTCTGCATGACACAGCTGCAAATGTGTACATTCAGTGCTGGAAACACTGTCAAGGTGCCTACAATAAAATGTAATTGTTGATAATCACACAAGATAAAGCGTGGATTGTAAAGCAGATGAATCTGTAGCAATACTGGATTCCTAATGGTTTTTTATGGTCTAACATCATTCTGTGTTGATTCTATACTTGTTTTCTTTTGAGCATTATAGTAACGATCTGTGTTTTTTAGGTTGCACTGCCTTTGGATGGATGACTTTACAAGGTAAAAAGAGCAGCGGCACTGATCTGCACAGCAAGACGGCATCTACTGTGGGAATAAGTCGAGAACATGCCAAGGTCTTCAATTATGGGCGTATTTATGGCGCTGGGCAGCCCTTTGCTGAACGTCTGCTGATGCAGTTTAATCATAGACTGAGTCAGGAAGAAGCCGTGGGGAAAGCCAAACAGATGTATGCAGCAACAAAGGGAGTCAGGAGGTGAGTGGCACAGAATGGTTTGTATACGTATGCTGCTATAAAGCTGGAACTGTGCAAAAAAGGAAAACATCCATTGCACAATAGTTGGCAGGTCATTTCCAAAATTGTATAACCACTTGTCGCCAAATCATTTACCTGGTATGTCGTTGTGCTTCAAGTGGTTGTACCGGGATGGGGCAGTTGCAGGCCCGGTGAGGTATCGCCATGAACGTCAGTAATTCTAGCACCAGACCTGTGTAAATCTAAAGTAGTAACCAATAAAGGCTTTTAAAGTGTCGCCTATAGATACGTAGTTTGTAGCCGTTGCATGGACTTGCGCAATTTTAAAGTGTTACATGTTTGGTATCCATTTACTCGGCGTAACATCTTTTATATTTTACAAAAAAATTGGGTTAAGTATTGTGTTTTTTTGCATTAAAATTCAAAAAAGTGTATTTTTTCCCAAAAATTGCGTTGGAAAAACTGCTGCTCAAATGCTATTTACCATAAAAATGCAAAATTCACCAATTTATTCCCTAGGGAAGGGGTGTCCAAACTTTTTTCAAAGAGGGCCAGATTTGATGAAGTGAACATGCATGAGGGCCGACCATTTTGCCTGACATTCTTTGAACCATTAAAATTAAATGCAAATTAACTAATACACTGCCCAACAAGAACTCTCTTGCTTTTGTGGCTGTGTGTGGTGAAGAGATGAGCTTGGGCGTGTTTTTTTTGGATATACCGTATTTATCAGCGTATAACACACACCTTCACTTTAAGAGGGAAGTTTCAGGAAAAAACGTAAATTTTAAATAAAGAACCGTGAAGCAAAATAAGGGTCAGTGCCCATCTGCAGCCTCACCATTGCCGTGAATGCAGCCTCACCATTGCCATGAATGCAGCCTCCATGCAGCCTGATCGATGCCCATCTGCAGCCTCGGAGGGGACAGGGAGGGGGGCGGGACGAGCGCCAACAGATTACATACAGGAGAATCTCCTGTTTACTCGGCGGCCTCTTTAATACAGTACGTCTTGTATGATAGACAGAACAGTCGTCCAGTGCCAGCCCAGGAGACGGGACTTCCTATTATAGAGGCCGCCGAGTAAACAGGAGATTGTCTCCTGTATGTAATCTGATCGCACTCGTCCCACCCCCCTCTCTGTCCCCTCCGCGGCTGCCACAGCCCTAATGGGGCCGTATAAAACTGGAACACGGGCCACAATTGGCCCGTGGGCCGGACTTTGGACATGCCTGCTCTAGGGCCTCTGCATTAAATAATCTATATAATGTTTGGGGGTTCTAAGTAATTTTCTAGCACAAAAAAAAGATTGTTTTTGGGCTATAACCTTTTTGTTAAATGTTGGATTTCCAGGTACATCTTGTCTGAAGATGCGGAGTGGCTGGTAGAAGAGCTTGGGATCTTAGTTGAGCGAGGAGAAGAGAATTCTGTGAGCTTAGACGATGTGCGGAAGATCCAAAAACAAGCATCAATGAAGTAATGTACCCCTGTAATCTCATATCAAAATCCTACTTATGTTATCCTTCCAGTGCTATGAATGAATCCTAAAAATAAGAGAACTACTAATGGTGGCCAAGCTTTTATGAGTAGCATGTAACATAGCACTGCTCAGATCAGACATTCTGAGCAGAGGCCAAGAGGCTGCTCTCAGCAACATTAAAGTAATTCTGAAGGTAAAGGATCTTTTTTTTGGGTTAACAAAAACGCTTTAAGGTAAAAAAAAAAAAGTATATGGATCATGCTCCTTTAAAGCATGTTATATGACGCAGTGCTTGTCCGGTGTCATTTGGCCCCCTGTAACAGCTAAAAAAAACCTGGCTGAGCCTGCCAGTTTTTCCCCACCCCTCTGTAAACTGACCACGGTATATCACAGCTGCTGAGCCCTGACACCATGGTCAGTTTATGTGCCTCTGTTATCAACAGCCTGCTATCTGCTCTGCTTCTGTGTCCTCCTCTCCCCTCCCCTCTCTGTCTGTGTGTGTGTGTGAGCCGCCCCTCCCCCCTCCTGCTGATTTCATAACACTAACCTGTATATACCATCAGCACTGCCTCCTAGTCCCCCCCCTGTGACTGATTTATAAATATAAATGCTGTAAATACCTCATTTAAGAGCCGAGATTGCGATCACATGACCAGTTAGCTCTCTCCTCCTCCCCTCCAGACTGACATCAGCAGAGGAATCTCAGCCCTGCCCGCTGCAGCTCTCAGAGGAGAAAAGGAGAAAACTGGCCAGTCATGTGATCGCAATCTCGGCAGCGAAATTAGGTATTTGCAGCATTTATTTTTATAAATCACACACAGAGGGGGGATACTACAATAGGAGGCAGGGCTGATGGTGTATACAGGTTAGAGTGGCTTAACAACCACTTTAATGCATTTTTCCTTAAGGTAAAATACCTTCCCTGTGCAGCTCCCCTCTCCAGCTCACAGCATGCTTACCTAAGCCCCATCTTGATCCAGCGCTGTGCACCAGAACAGTGGCTCTCCCTCTCCTCACTGGACAGAGGCAGCAGAGGGAGCCATTGGCTCCTGCTGCTGTCAATCACAGCCAGTGAGGAGAGACCCAGGGATGTAGTCGAGCTGCGCTGTGTGTGTGTGTGTGTGTGTCTATAGGCGGCTTGCTATGAGGGCATTCGGCAGGAAGGAGGCGCCAGAGGGGGACCCCAGAAGAGAAGGATTGGGGCTGCTCTGCGCAAAACCATTGTACAATGCAGGTAAGTACATGTTTGTTATTTCAAAAAAAAATATTTTAAAATAAGCCTATACTGTAGCTACATGTGGCTTCAAGGCTTGTTCATACCGCCTCACAGCCCATAACACTACTGCCCCAACAGCGTTTTGAGCTGCAGAGCCATGTGGCAGGGGCAGTGTGATGTGCGTTTTATCGCATCAGATGTCTCCTCCCCCCCCCCCCCCCCCCCCTTCTTTTTTTAATTGAATCTTATATGAAGTGTACAAAGTGACACATCATTCATGTCATTGCACAGCAGCACAGAGGCATGCTTATATTGCTTAAAATCGCAGTTTTGGAACTCTGAGAACTACTGCGTTCTGGTGTGAACATGACACATAGGGATTGATTTACTAAAACTGAAGAGTGCAAAATCTGGTGCAGCTGTACATGGTAGCCAATCAGCTTCTAACCTCAGCTTGTTCAATTAAGCTTTGACCAAAAAAAACTGGAAGCTGGAAGGTTTCTATGCAGAGCTGCACCAGATTTTGCACTCTCCAGTTGTAGTAAATCAACCCCATAGTGTTAACGGGCTCTCAAGTTTATTGACTTGGGGCTACAGACCTTTTCCTGATAAAGCAGAAGATTCCATACCTTTTCACAAACAAGTAATACTGGACATATGTAGCCCTATATTAGCTTCATTTTATTGATATGCCTTTTAATTTCATTTTCGCTTGAAGGTAATAGCAATGGTACTACTATTGTAGTTCCCTGTTAAAGCCAGATACTTTTCTTAATAGATCCAGGAGAAAGTGGAACTTGATCAGTCGTAAAATATGGACTGGAGGAACGGAGTCTGAGATGTTCAACAAACTGGAAAGTATAGCTATGAGCCCCGAACCCAGTACACCAGTCCTGGGATGTCGCATTAGTAGAGCGCTGGAACCAGCAGCTGTGCAAGGGGAGGTATGTTACTTGAATATTGGGTCTCATATATAGGTGTTGTCACCAGACTGTAACTTTTAAACCTAGTAAAAGTAAGAAATGGCATCCTATTAGTTAATGTTGGCCATTCTTTCACTTATGCTACACATCTGAATGCTCAATTACAGCAGTGCATTGCAGTAACGTGCGTTGCAATAAATGAAAACTACTGTGCATTGTTGAAAATGGTGCCCTAGGCAGCTCATTCAGATGAATAGGCTTCTTTAACACAGTGCAAACAGATTTCTCAGCACACTTACCAGCCAGCCTGCAAAACAACCGAATTGGCCCTGTGTAACAGTGTACATTAAAAACAAGAGGTTTTGTTTGCACACATTTGCAAATATATGCATAAGTTGCTGTGCCCATAACGAGGGACCTCTGTATATACTATGGTCCTAACTCTATGGTCCTAATTCCCTTGTACTATACAGTGGGGGGAATACCCAATGTAACCGTATGAAAATGCTTGGTGGATGCACCTCTTTCTTCACTGCAATTACATTATAGCGTGTGTTATAAGGAAGTCAAATACAGAAGCCTGGGTATATTGGAATGCAAGGCTGGAATAGTGGATATTAAAGTACATTTACGATTGGTATCGTGTGCATTGTATATACACTGAGGTCCTAGCTTGTTGCCTAAACTTTTGTCATTAATTTCACTGTCCAAAAACTCAAACATTTTACCTCCTAGAAACCATTCCTCACCATTGCTTTGTTTTATTTCAGTTTATAACTAGTAGAGTGAATTGGGCTGTACAGAGCTCGGCTGTCGACTACCTTCATCTGATGCTGGTGGCCATGAAGTGGCTTTTTGAGGCGTATGACATAGATGGGCGTTTCTGCATCAGTATCCATGATGAGGTGCGTTATCTGGTGTGTAGTGAGGACAGGTACCGAGCAGCACTGGCTCTCCAGATCACAAATCTGCTAACAAGGTACATATTATCAGCCTGTATACAGATATTATTAGTTGTGATCAGCTAGTTCAATCATTTTCAAATATGTTTTATGGCTTATTCCATTGCTTGTAAATGCTTCCAAGTATTCTCTACTGGACAGCCATCCACTGTGTTGGAAAGAACATCTTCTAGCATGATAGAAAAAATGAAATGCTGAATCATTTGCAGGGCTGGAACAAGTTCTGGTCAGGAGAGGATCCCCTCTTTGCTCTCTCAATACAGGGCTACTTCTGGTTCCTCATTGATGTTTGTCACTGCTATTGTGTTGTCTCACTGAATCCCGGACTGAAGAGTAGGCGTTTGAAGTTTCCCCTGGGGAAGAAAAACTCTAGCTTGAGCTGTGGGTAGGAATAGACCCATATATTCCAAGCAAGAACAGACCCACTAGTACTGTGTGTAGATCTGCTAATCTGTGCCGTGACACTTGTAGTTTGCAAGTGACAAACTGGG
This sequence comes from Lithobates septentrionalis, assembly GCA_037952835.1. Classification (NCBI taxonomy): domain Eukaryota; kingdom Metazoa; phylum Chordata; class Amphibia; order Anura; family Ranidae; genus Lithobates; species Lithobates septentrionalis. The sequence goes on from JBBDGP010002976.1 coordinate 408,838, forward strand.
GAGGGGAGCTTGTAGCTCCTGGAAACCATCTCCCATACCAAAGCATTTAAGATTTAGGCTGTCCAAGTATCTGCAAAGGCTAGCAGTGTAGGTAGCAATCTCCTACCTGACAGCGTGTGTCCTGCAGAGAGCGGGAGACAGAACAGTACTGAACAGAGGGCGGGAACTGCTGGAGTTAACTTTTCATATTAACAAGCTAGTGATTGGTTGTTAGGACCCCGGGCAGTACTAGCAACCAATCACCTGCTGGTTAACTCGAAAGGTTAACTGAGGCAGCTCCCACCCTCCATCCAGTACTGTTCTGCCTCCCGCAGCAGAGGCTGAGGGGAAGCAGGGCCATGTCTGCATTCTACCTGTCTCGCGATCGACGGCTTGCAGACCCCGCAAAGAAAACATAGGAAACTACATTCTAACACTGGCTGTGCCTGCAATATTGCTTTTGGAGCTGTGCAAAGTAGAGGTGAAAGTATATCACTGTGTCCCAGAGCATGGGGTGCAGGCTTATTCTCATATCAATCCAGAGGGCTAGAAAATGTGAAGAGGAAAGGATCGCCCCGCTACTCATAACCAGCCTAGGTGACTAAACCATAAGGAGGGGCCTCAGTCTACATGTCTCCACCACCCCTCCTACCAGGGCTCAATCATAGGGTCCCTGTGACTGAACCCCCGGTGGGTGGGGCGAAATGCATCAGCGTTTGTGGTGGAAACATGTAGGCTGAGGCTGCTCCTCGTTTATTCACCTGGGCTGGTCGGGAGAAGCGGCAATCCTTTCCTCTTTACAGTGGCCGTGCCTGCAGTTTTGTGCAATGGTGGCAAATTAAATCTTCAATACCTTTTTTATTTAAAAAAAAAATGTTTTCTATATATTTATTTTCATTAATGTCAGCTCTTCGTACCTTGTAATAAAAGTGTCGGATAACCCATCTAGAAATGTACATTTTTAAACTGCCCCGCTCAGACTTCTGGATATGGGAATGAAGCCAATGAATGTGGGAAGCGTTCCCGAGGCGGACTACAATAGAAGGTTATCCAGATGCATCCAGTGATGGCATTTTAAAAGCACTGAAAATCTCCACCCATGGACTAGGTCAGTCATGGTGAACCTTGGCACCCCAGATGTTTTGGAACTACATTTCCCATGATGCTCAACTACACTGCAGAGTGCATGAGCATCATGGGAAATATAGTTCCAAAACATCTGGGGTGCCAAGGTTCACCATTACTGGGCTAGGTATTAACATGAATGACTGAAAATGGGGACCCCATTACAATAGGCAGGCAAAATTATTTTTGGGACTAGTAGTGCTAGGACTGCTCGTAACTCGAAAGCAGCCTCTGAATTGCACAGGAGGAAGAAAACAAAACACAATACTCAGAAAAGAAGTATGTAACCATGGTTTGCTGATTCAAATAAACTGTTGATGTTTAGTATGTTTTGCTGGATTCTAATGTTTTTAGATGGGTTTGGTGTCGCTTTTAACATGATGATCTGGATATCAGCATATTGGTTCTAATGATGAGGTGACATTGGTACACATTTCTTCAAAGATGGGTGTACAAATATGGCAGCCAGTGTTTTGTTGTTACAGTCCTTAGCCCCAGAGGCATAATGCCATATTTCCTGGCTATAACAATATATTCTTGTAGCCCTCTACATGTCGTTTATGCAGAAGTCTCCATAGTTATAATTACCACTAAATGTCCAGTGAAGCGTTTGTGTTATCAGACTGGTTTTGTTTTTTTTTTTGCTCAGTGATGGGTTGCACAGCTTCTTCAGATTCTGGCCGCTCCAGTTTTGATAAATTGCAATCAGCTTTTATTCATTTTTAAAGCTTAATTGAACAAGCTGAAGATACAGTTAAATGGTTTTCATGTAAATGGGTTGTCGGTTTTAGGAAATGGGGCCAATGGACAGGTATATAGAAAGCTGGTCTCCTTTCAAGTTAGTGCCTGTGTGATCTAGTTTATCATCAAAGAAACAGCATACTGTAATGCATTAAAAAACAAACAAAAAAAAAAAAAAAACAGAAAATAATATATACTGTGAAGAGTAATAAAAATGCAATCCAGTTCATAATCACTAGACTGTATTTTATTACTCTTCACAGTATATATTTTTATTTTCTGTGTTTTTATTTTTAATGCATTACAGTATGCGGTTTCTTTGATGGTTTTCTAGCGCTACACTATGTTTTCACATATTTCTTGGACTTTGTTTTACTGTCAGCAGCTTTGCACATGATTGGTTTAGCGCAGTAATCTCCCAAATCTTTTCTGATTTAGTTTATCCCCAGACAATGCCTTTTAATGTTGGGGGGAGATATTGCTGTACTACAGAGGAATGTGTGGAAGAAGCCTAGGATCCACAGATAAGAAACAGGAAGTCTCTTGCTATAGAATTTATTGGTATTTCTGTAATGTTCATTTCCATTTTGCAGGTGTATGTTTGCTTACAAACTGGGAATGCTAGATTTGCCTCAGTCTGTGGCATTTTTCAGTGCGGTAGACATTGATCGCTGTCTCCGCAAAGAAGTGAACATGGATTGTGCGACCCCATCAAACCCAACTGGTCTAGAGCAGAAATATGGCATTGCTCCTGGTATGTTCCATCTTGCCTTTATTATCTCTGTCAGCAATTTTAAGGTCACTTCATCACCAAATTAAATAATTTATTGTGTAAATGTGTTTTATTAGGTTACTACATTATTGTGTCACTAAAGAGCATTTTATATTTCACTGCTTTTTTTTTTTTTTTTTTACAATTTCTAAATTGATGTAAAGGAAATTTTCAGTCTCAAATGATTTGGCCATTTTATGCTTGTCACCCCCCCTGCTTATTTCTCATGAAATACACTCTTATGATTGCCAGTATTTATGTGCAGACGTTGGTCGCAGTGGTCTTGTTGGAAACAGCAATGCTTTTAGTTTATGACACAGACATGGGTAGGATATTTTTGATAGAATCCTCTTTAATCATATCATAGGTGTAAATACAAGAACTGTTTATAACATATACATTTATTTACTTGTGCGTAACTAATATTTATACCAATTTATGCAGCTGACCATGTAGAGCTCACAATCTGGCAGATTTCTACTCAATTATCCAAAATTTGAGCCATGAGTGGCCCCCGTCAGCACCACCCGGCTGAACAAATTTTAACTGGAAAAAAAATCAAAGAAGTGTGATAGAAAATAGTTGGCTGTCAGTCAAATATGATTGCATCCTATCAGATACAGTTACTGTTTGGATATTCAAGCACCCATGGGTGTTGCAGCTGCTTGAATACATTAGCAATCAGCAGAGATCCCTTCATTCAAGCCTGTAGATGGAGAAATCTGCAATGAGGGCAGCCTGATGCCCCGTACACACGAGCGGAAATTCTGCCAGCAAAAGTCCGATGAGAGCTTTTGGTCCGAAAATGTGACCGTGTGTATGCTCCATCGGACTTTTGCTGGCGGAATACCAGCCAGCAAAAGATTGAGAGCAGGTTCTCAATTTTTCGGTCGGAAAAAGTTCCGATCTGAAATTCCGATCATCTGTACCAATTCCGACGCGCAAAATTCCTACGCATGCTCAGAAGCATTGAACTTAATTTTCTCGGCTTGTTGTGTTGTACGTCACCGCCTTCTTGACGGTTGAAAGTTCAGTGAACTTTTGTGTGACCGTGTGTATGCAAGGCAAACATGAGCGGAAAAACCATCCAAAATTTTTCTGACGGAAATTCCGCTCGTGTGTACGCGGCATAAGGCTATTCTATGAATTCAGGTTTCAGTACATATAGTAGCTGAAGCCTCAGCTCCAATGATGGGTTGCAGCAAAGAAAATTGCTTGATTCCCCCATCAGCACAGACAGTGTTGACGGGAATCCTTGCCGATAGAAATAAGTGCATGTAAAATCCGGCAGGCCGGTTGTACCCAAGTTGATCGATGGATCAACTTGGGAACATTGAGCCTGCCCATGCAGTTGGTTCCTGCTAAACCAGCCAAAATTTGAACTGGCTTTAGGATGATCATAGAATTGTATTTTTCCTTCAACCACAGGTTAAAGAAAAAAAAATTGCCGGATTCCTCCCATCAACAGTCAGTGCTGATGGCGGAATCCCTCCCTCTGTGCTATTTTATTCTGACTGTGAGAGGTTTCCCCACCACCATAATACAAGGATTACTGCTGCTGGCTATAGCCAGTTATGGTAAAAAAAACCAAAAGGTTGGCTATACTGAAATCGGTTGATAGATCAACTTCAGAACTAGCCTGCCCATAGATGGATCGAAATTTGTCCAGTTTCTGCTGAACAAGCCAAATTTCAATCCATCTATGGCCAGCTTACATCACCTGCTCTGTTGTTATGCGACACTCCTCCACCTTTGTCTAGAAAGGAATGCTCATGCAGCTAGGGTAGGCAACCGGGAGCCCTCCAGCTGTTGTGGAGCTACATTTCCCATGAGGCATTGCAAGGCTGGCAGTTGCAAAACTACAAGTCCCATCATGCCTCTGGGAGTAATTGTAACAGCTGGAGGGCCCCAGGTTGCCTACCCCTGAGCTAGAGTATTCCTCGATAAAGCCTTGTTTCAATTAAACAAATCAAATAGGAAATGAAGGGAAAAGCTTAATAGTGGACACAGACCCCAACAGGTCATGTTTTCAGGCTCTCTATTATTTTGAACAGGTGATTTGATCAGTTTCGCTGCCTTAGTAATTACCACAGCCATTTCATCTGAGGGAAATCCTGAAAACATGACCTGTTGGGGCGCCTTGAGGACTGGAGTTGAGAAACACTGGTATAAAGCCTACCCTGTTTCCCTGAAAATAAGACCTAGCGTGATGGCTGCAATACCCTACACCCCAAATAAGCCCTACCCTGAAAATAAGACCTACAAGGACTTTAACTAGGGCTTATTTGGGGGGTAGGGCTTATATTGCAGCCATCACTGACAATCATGCTAGGTCTTATTTTCAGGGAAACAGGGTAGTAAACATGGGTCGACATTCAGCCCGTGTGTACTGTGGCTGGTCTGACAGAAGCCAGCCGTTTTCTGTCAAAGTAGCATGACCCAAAAAAGTCTGCCCATTGGCTCCCAATCTGCATCCCCCTGTCAGAACACAACAGCTCAACAGGGGAGATCTCTGTACTAACATTGGAGGGTTAGTACAGCATCTCCGACCTGAGCTGTCAGTTTTTTTTTCCATGCAACCCGGTTTAACGAAAAAAAAAAAAACTAGTGATGTGTACGAGGCTTAACCCTTCGGTCCTATTTATACCATAACACAGTGTAACATTGTCATGCACTGTGCTGTGTTAAACAGGCCATTCATTTTCTGCAGCACAATGCACGAGTTGTGAATTGGTCCTGGCAGTACTTCTAAACAGAAAAAAAGAGGGGTGCTTTAAGGCAGAAGCTGGACTGATTCTGACTGTCCACAAATGTGGACAAAACTTACCTCCAATCTGTTTTCAGTAATAAGTATTTTTATTTTTTGTATGCTGTACAAATGTGGTACACAACAGTTATATGAACTAACATACTTTTTTTTTTTTTTTTTGCAGGTGAAGCTTTGGATATCTTTGAAATTGTTAAACTAACTAATGGTCTTTTGAAAAATGACAGCTAATCTCAACCAGTGTCTGTTACTGTTTGACTCCTGTGGAGTTGCATCTTGTTCATGATTTACTCATGAGGTGAAAGACCAGAACTGCTTTGTTTTATTGGATGTTTCATGGTGTGAATAAAAGAATAGCTCTTTGTTGTGTACAAAACACGTAATAAATTAACGTCTTTTTGGGATAGAATAATTAACATGTGAGATGTTAGTAGGAAATGAGAGCAAATTTCCAGCTACTTCTTTCTTCGTTTTCTCTTTGGTTCTTGAGTTTCTTTCTGCTCAGTCCCAGACTAGAGGGGGAATAAAAAAAACAAAAAAAACCATTACCAAATAAAAGCTATTTACTTATCCAGTTAATGTTAAAGTGTAATAGCATCAACATTATAGTAAATCCCAGCGCTCCCCCTAGTTATATACGCACCTGTCTCCAATCCAGAGAGAGATATAAAGCTGCACAGTCTGCCCACAGCACTTGACAAAAGCTTTTAGGCTGGGCCCGCCTTTGCACTTTCTATTCAGTCCTATGGAGAGTTTGTACTCTGTTGGACCATGGAATACAAACTTGTCATACGGTTAAGTGGACAGGGCAGAGCTCATGTGTGGGCCCACTGGAAAGATGAAAAGTGGTGCCAACAACCCACTAGATCAGGGACATGCAAGTGGAAGACTGGTGGAATATGCTACAAAACAAGTATAACTGCATGGGACAGAAGTGTTTAAAAAATGCATTTTACCCTTGAGTTTTGAATCAAATTATTGAATTCATGGTTCCCAATCCCTGAATAGTCTCAGGACTTCTGCAATAGAACATAACATGTTCCTGGTCTGCAGTGGTCAGGACCCACCAAAAGTAGTCTAAGGAAGGAAAGATCGGTAACAGGGTTATGGGCAGCCAAGGTCCATTATTGATGCATGTGGGGAATAAAGGCTGACCTGTGTATTCCGGTCTAATAAAAGCGCTACTGTAGCTCATATTGCTGAAAAAGTTCATGTTAGTTCTGACAAAGGTGTCAGAACACACAGTGCATCACCGTTTGTTGTGTATGGGGCTGCAGACCAGTCAGGCTGCCCCATGTCCACAACCAAAATAGTCTACAATGAGCATCAGAGCTGGACTACAGAACAATGGGAGGTGGTGTCTTTGCGGTGTTGACCTGGACTCCAGATCTCAATCCATTGGAACATCTGTGGGATATGCTTGAAATGCTGATCAGGATCAGCCTTCATGGATCAGAAAAGTCTGATCCATGAAGGCCCCACCTTGCAACTTACAGGACTTGGTGCGACTATGAACCGAATAAAATTTGAGCGCTGCTCCAAGCGCTAATCCTGTAATACTCCGGGGCCAGCATCAAGAGGACCCATCCAGTCCCAGCACTTCGCAAACACATGAAAACAAGAAAGATAAGACGTTACACTGCCGAGGAAACAGCCAAAGTGTAGAAAGTGAAATCTGCTCTGGCCTGGCTTCACTGATGTGTTTTGCCCCACCCAGAGTCCGACTCTCTACAACCAACCAACCGCTGTGGGTGGGGCAAAACACATCAGATGGCATTGCCTGGGAGGAACCAGGCTGAAGCTGCTATCACCTTCTATACTCGGGCTGTTTGCTCGGCAGTGCAGCGTCTTATCTTACTTCTTTACAGAACTTGTGCCAGATACCACAGCATACCTTCAGAGGTCTAGTGGAGTCCATGCATCAACAGGCCAGGGCTGTTTTGCCACCACAAAAGGGGAGCTGCTCAATAGAAGGTGGGTGGTCATAATGTTATGGCTGGTGTATATATAGATATATATCTATCTATATATACACACAGAACTGTGCAGATGTTTTAGACATGTGTTGAAATGCTGTAAAGCAGGGATATGCAATTAGTGGACCTCCAGCTGTTTCAGAACTACAAGTCCCATGAGGCATAGCAAGACTCTGACAGCCACAAGCATGACACCCAGAGGCATGATGGGACCTGTAGTTTTGCAACAGCTGGAGGTCCACTAATTGCATATCCCTGCTGTAAAGAATGCTTTCAAAAATATATATATTTTAAATTGTTTATTTTTATAAAATGCAAAGTTAGTGAAAAGAAGAAAAATCTAAATCAAGTCAATATTTGGTGTGGCTACCCTGGCATTAAACCAGCATCAATTCTTACATTTGCACAGTCAGGGATTTTGTAGGATTAAAGTCAGGTGTATGATTAACCAATTACATCAAGCAGGTGCTCATGATCATCTGGTTCATATGTAGGTTGAAACACAGTCATTAAGGCCCCCTTTCACACTGAGGCGCTTTGCAGGCGCTAAAGTACTAAAAATAGCGCCTGCAAAGCGCCCCGAAAGAGCCGCTCAATGCACTCCGGTGTGAAAGCCTAAAGGGCTTTCACACTGGAGCGGTGCTTTTGCAGGGCGGTCACAAAAGTCCTGCAAGCCGCATCTTTGGAGCGCTGTAGGAGCGGTGTATTTACCACTCCCTAAAGCGCCCCTTCCCATTGAAAAGAATGGGGCAGCGATGCAAAGCGGTTAAAACCGCCCCGGTAAAGCGACGCTATATTTAGCGCCACTGTACCACCAGCGCCCGCACGCCTCAGTGTGAAAGTAGCCTTACAGAAACGGCTGTGTATGAGGCTTAAAACGGGGAGAGGAGCAGCCAAACTCTGCTACTAAGGTGAGGTTGTGGAAGATTGCTTCATATCACAGGTCATACACCATGACACAACTGAGCACAGGAACAAGACACAAGGTAGCTATACTACATCAGCAAGGTCTCCCCTGGGCAAAGATTTTAAAGCAGACTGGGGTTTCAAACCCCTAAAAGAAATGGGCAACATTGGGAACAGTAGAAGCACTGGTCGGCCAAGGAAACTTAATGCAGCAGATGAAAGACCCATTATGTTTACTTCCCTTCGACATTGGAAGATATCCAGCAGTGCCATCAGCACAGACCTGGAAGAAAGCAGTGGGACCTGAGTACACCCATCTATTGTCCAGAGAAGTCTGGCTGGAAGTGGTCTTCATGGAAGAATTGCGGCCAAAATGCCATACCTCTGAGGTGTAAAACATGGCTAAGCGACTCAACTACAGTGAGGGGGAAAAAAAGTATTTGATCCCCTTGCCAATTTTGTACATTTGCCCACTGACAAAGAAACGATCAGTCTATAATTTCATCCCCGACCTCAGGGGTGATTTCAGAGACATCTGTGCGGGTTCCTGCACAGATGTCTACTGAAATCGCACCCCAAAGTCGCCACAGGAATAAAACTTTTGGGAATCGGTGCGGCGCCACAAATGCTACGTTGCACCGATTCAATCAGTGCTATTGCCAGCAATAGCTGCCGATTTGGCATGTGATTTGACATGTCAAAACGCATGCCAAATCGTTGCAATGTGAACCAGGGTTTAAAGGGGTTGTAAACCCTCGTGGTTTTTCACCAATGCATTGAGGTGAAAAACCTCTTTCAGTGCAGCAGCCCCCCAGTGCCCCGTTTTACTTACCGGAACCCTCTTTCTCACGCCAGGAACAAGCACACCAGCTCTAGCCAGTGTCTCATGTCCTGATTGGCTAGACTGATAGCAGCACAGCCATTGGATCCTGCTGCTGTCAATCAAATCCAATGACCTGGGGGCGGGGCCGAGTCCTGCTGTCTGTGTCAACAGACGCAGCAGCAGGACATGGGAGAGCAGCTCTCCAACAGGGCACACGAGAATAGCCAGGAGCGCCGCTGAGGGACCCAAGAAGAGGAGGATCGGGGTCACTCTGTGTAAAACCAACTGCACAGAGGAGGGAAGTATAACATGTTTGTTTTTTGTAGCACAAACCTTTACAACCCCCTTAAACCTGGAAGTGTGTTTATTCTGCACTCCAGGTGATCCTGCTATCATATACTTAGCCATTAGCAGACAACAGATTCTACACAGCCTGTTACATCACTACTCTATGCTGTAGAAATGTAGTGTTCGATGTACAGCACGCATGGGGCATCCACAATCTTAAAAGTTTTGTTTTTTTTCCAGCTTTTTGCCTGTGTAACACACATGTGCAGCAACAAAAAGTTGGGCTTTAACGTTCACACGCCACACTGGGCGGCTGATGTTTTAGCACTGAGAGGGCGCTCACAGCACAGAGAGTGAGCTCTTGATCCCCACTAACAATCAGTAGCCGATGGGACCAATGATCATGTAAACCAGGGGTGGGCAACATGTGGCCCTCCAGCTGTTGTGGAACTACATTTCCCATGAGGCATTGCAAAACTGACAGTTACTCCCAGAGGCATGACGGGACTTGTAGTTCTGCAACAGCTGGAGGGCCACAGCTTGGCTACCCCTGATGTAAACACTGACAGCCAATCACAGTGTCCTTCTTGTCTCCTCCCCCCCCCCCCCCCCCCCAGCGTATGGACCCTATTAAAGGGATGCTGGGGCTGGAAGGGTTTAAATAAGTCTCGTAGGTAACAGCTTGTTGAAAAATTATTTCTCTCTCATCCACTGAGGGGCACAGGAAGTCCTGAGCCCTGGGTTAGATTACCACCCACAGGAGAACTGAATAGTGGCAAACTAGGCTAATCCGGGATAACACCTCCCACTACCAAAAGCTACCTCCAAAAGCTTAGGTTGCTGGGTGCCTTTTTTCCTGGTTTCTGCCAATTTTGACACAGAAAGGGTTGGCTGTCAGACCAAGCGCTGACTTCCATCTACTTAGTAGAGATTCACATGCGTTCTCTTTACAGCATCAAAGAAGCATCTCAGGGCTGCTGCTCCTGCTTGAAAGGGAGCTGCATGGAACTTGGATCTGTTCCTACAGTACTGCTTGCCTGCAGTCACTTTGATCACTTCCAGATGCCTGGGTTTTATGAGTATGTGCGGCCTTGCCTCTTACCCTCAGCCTATACGTTGCCTTAATGTTATATGGTCACAACATTTCTGATTGTAGACACGGAGGGGACAGTACCAGGTTGCCCCCCCGCTCACATACTACTAGCGGTTCTGGTGCTGCTTGCAGACCCCTATGTGCCAATGTCTGCAGATTGGAATTACATTATCTTATTGTTCCATTCTCAGTGTCACAATTCCCCTCTCAGCTGAGGTTTTTCCAGTCATGCAAGATTTTATTTTTACCATAATCACCCAGTTATTTGATGCCTCTGGCATGGTCGGCAGGTGGTTAATGCCGTATGCACCACTCTGCAACTAGAGGATCAGCCAGTTTCTACCAAAAAAGCCAAGGCTGCAAGGACCCTTTGCACCCACTTTTCCAACAGTTTCTCTATGGAGATTGGAAACGTCCTGAGAAGCTGTTTGCTTGGCCTTACATCTATTCAGTGAGGATTTTGTACAGAAGTGGAATCTTCCCACTATGGATCCAAGCAGGGTCCCACCTTCACAAGGCACTTATTATTCCAGGACCCAACTGACAAGCAATAAGAAGCCCTTTCTAGAGATGTGTTCTGCTCCCATCCAGATCTAGCTGTGACCATGTCTGACAGCTCTAAATCCTTTAACCTTTTCGCTACCAAGAAGGTAAGGCCTTCAGAGGAACGCCACTGGCTGGCTCAGTATGCCTTATGTTCTGTATACAGTATTGCTATAAGCTCACAATTACTTCAGCTACCACAAATTAGTGAAAAGGGCGTAGGGGACCCTTCTGTTATAATGAATAGCTGTGATTACCAACCAGCAAGCCGCTGATTGCAGCCATACATTAAAAATTATGGCTTTAAAGCTCTGTTCCCTTTAATCGCTTTATCAAATTTGAAATATCAAAGGCTTGTTGGAATCCCAGATATATCACTAAAGCAAAAATAAACACACAAATAAGTCCTTTTTTTTTTTAATCACATTTATATAACACTATTCGCAGCAGAATGTTGCCATAAAATGTATGCCTGGGACATTTATTATCGCTGCACAGCACTGCAGATCGAATATTACCACAAGGGACAGATGTGCTGCTTATGTTCAGTTTCCTGTACCTTTGATTTTCTCAGTTTCTCAAAAAGGCACAAATTAAAATCTACAAATACTTGTTATTAACTCAATACAGGTATCTTTACAATCAGTAGGAAATTCGTAAGTTGTATTGTGTGCGTTATTAATGATTTTAGTATGTTTTTATTGAAAACAGAGTTAGGTACCTGGTAACTCTTTTTCTAAGAAGTCTTCCAGGGCAGCATCCGAGAGATAGGCTCCTCCTCCCTAAAACAGGAAACACATTAGTCCACCATTATAAATTTCACACTCTTACCTGTGTGCCTCAGTTATGTTAAAGCACCGAAGGAATTCCCTGTAAGCTGCAAGCTCCCCCTCTGTACCTGGTTTTTGTTGTTTCAAGGGTGGGAACTAGTGCTGCCCTGGAAGACTTCTTAGAAAAAGAGTTACCAGGTACCTAACTCTGTTTTCTCGAATCGTCTTCCAGGGCAGCATCCGAGAGGATATATCAAGCAATACTTACTAGGGTGGGGTTAGAGACTGGAGCACTTTACGACCAAATGCTTGGTCTTGGTCAGACAGCTGGTCTATGCGGTAGTGCTTAGCGAAAGTACTGAAGCTCGACCATGTCGCTGCCCTGCAGATCTGCTCTGGAGTTGCCCCTGCTTTCTCTGCGGCCGAGGTTGCCCAAGCTCTAGTTGAGTGCGCTCTGATTTCACTAGGTGGAGTGAGATTCTGTGCCTTATAGGTAATCTGTATGGCCATCCTTATCCATCTGCTGATGGTGCTTTTTGAGGCTTGTTTCCCTCTGTTCATTCCTGCATAGAGGATGAAGAGGGAGGTCGTTCTACGCCATTCTTTTGTTCTATCGAGATACGCTATGAGCGTGTTCCTTACATCAAGTTTGCTGTAAATGTCTCTTTTCCTACTATCCATGGTTGTTGGAAGTGAGGGTATGACGATGTTTTGGGTTCTGTGAAATGTAGAAGAGACCTTGGGTAGAAAGGCCGGATCTGGAGAGAGAATTATCTTGTCCAGATGTATTAGACAGTATGGTTCTATTGAAGATAGAGCTTGGATCTCACTCACTCTTCTGGCGGATACTAAGGCCAGAAGGAGCGCAGTTTTTAACGTGAGGTTTTTGTCTGAGCTGTCCTCGATAGGTTCAAACGGAGGGGAAAGAAAGCCCTTAAGTACTGTGCCCATGTCCCAGGTGGGAGTTTTGTACAATTTGGCTGGTTTGGATCTTTTAAGAGCTATGAGGAATCGTCTTATCAGCGGGTCTTCCGCTAGTCTAGTATCCATGACTGAAGAAAGTGCTGCAACTTGTACTTTCAGGGTACTTGGTGATATGTTTTTGTCTGCACCATCTTGTAGGAAGTCCAAAACTATTGGAATTATCCCACCGTTGGAGATTGGTCTGTCTTCGTACCAAGAAACAAATTTTTTCCTTATTTTCTCATAGATGGCTCTCGTTACCGGCTTTCTGCTGTTTAAGATGGTGTTGATTACTCTGTCTGACAGGCCCTTGTTCTGGAGTTTTACCCTCTCAGTAACCAAGCCGAGAGCTTCAAGATTTTGTGGTTCGGATGGTTGACTGGGCCTTGTGACAGTAGATCTGGGCGGTCCGTCAGTGTCAGCTGAGGTTGTATGCTGAGATTTTTTAAATGACTGAACCATGCTCTCTGGGGCCAGTGTGGTGCTATTAGTATTACTGTTGTTTTCTCTGCCTTGATTTTTTGGATTACTTTTGGGATTATGGCAGTTGGAGGGAATGCATAGCACAGATGCCATTTCCAGTTTTGGTTGAAAGCATCCACCCCGCTGTTGCCATCTGTAGGGTCCAGGGAGAAAAATATCGGAGATTTTGCGTTCGCTCTGGAAGCAAATAGGTCTACTTCGGGTATTCCCCACTTCTGGGTGATTTGAGTGAAGGTTGTTTGGTTTAGCGACCATTCCGTGTGTTTTATCGTTTTCCGGCTCAGGAAATCTGCCACTGTATTGTCTGTTCCTTTTAGATGAATACCGGATATCGATCTTATGTTCACTTCTGTCCACAGTAGGATAGATTGTGTCAGTCTCATCAGTTTTTGGGATCTTGTGCCCCCTTGTCTGTTTAGGTATGCAACTGTCGTTGCGTTGTCTGATTGTATCTTTACATCTTTCCCCTGTAATGCTGGCTTGAAGGCTTTTAGCGCTTCTCCCACAGCTTTCAGCTCTTTCAGGTTTGAGGAGGCTTGTGCCCATTTGGGTGTCCATTTCCCTTGCGCGAACCGCCCTTCCATGTGGGCTCCCCATCCTAGGGCGCTTGCATCGGTGGTGATGCTGACTGGATTGACTTGCGCCCATCGATGACCCGAAGTGGGTTGAGCCACCAGTAGAGTGTTTGTTTGACTGTGGCGGGGACGGGAATGGATTTTTCTAGGGATGCTTGCCTGCCATCCCACTGGGACAGAATGTAGTTCTGTAAGGGTCGCATGTGAATTTGTGCCCAGGTGATGGCTGGAATGGAAGACGTCATCAGTCCTAGTACGGACATTCCGTGTCTGATCGTTGTGGAATGGTTCCTTAGCAGGGACGTAATTGCTTGTGTCATTTTTACGTCTTTTTCCTTTGTTAGGAAAATTTTTGACAGTCTGGAGTCCAGCACGTATCCCAGGTACACTACTCTCTGGCTTGGGGTCATTTGCGATTTCTCTGCGTTTATTAACCATCCCAGGTTTTGTAGATAGTTCATACTCTTGCGCAGGTTGTTTTCTAGGATTGCTGCTGAGTCCGCAAAGAACAGGAGGTCGTCTAAGTATGGTATTATTCCAATACCCTCCTGTCTTAGACCTTTTAGTGCTTCCGCCATTATTTTTGAGAATATCCTTGGAGCTGAGGAAATTCCGAAGGGGAGAGCTGTGTACTGTAGGTGCAGCGTAGCTGCTGGCCCCTGGATTGCGAACCTCAGGAACTTTTGGTGATCCTCCCTTATGGGGACATGTAGGTAGGCATCCTGTAAGTCTAGTGTTGCCATGAATGTCTCCTGCGGTAGGATGTTCCTGATTGAATAGATAGATTCCATTCTGAATCTCTTGTATCTTATTCCTCGGTTGAGTGGTTTGAGGTTTAGTATCAGCCTTAGTTTGCCTGATGGTTTTCTTTTTGCGAAGATGTGTGAGTAGAAGCCCTTTTGTTCCTCCTCTTGGGGAACGTGACAAATCACCTTCTGATCTAATAGTTTCTGTAGGGATTCTAAAAACACCTTTGCTTGATTGCTGTCCTTGGGTAGCATGGTCGCTAAGTATTTGGTTGGGGGGCGGTTGGAGAATTCTATTGCGTAACCGTCCGCTATGGTGCGCAATATGAATTTGTTTTCTGTTATCTCCTCCCATTGGTGGGAGAAAGCCGCCAATCTGCCCCCCACCTGAAGGCAGTCATTGTTTTTTGTTCTTTTGGGTATTAGGCTTGAGGGTGAATTCACCTTTGCCTTTCTTGTTTTGTTTACCCCAGTGCTTTTTTGCCCCTGGCTTATTGAATTTCTTGAAATGCCGAAAGGGCGCCTTCCCTTGTCTCTTCTTGGTTTGAGGGAACCCCTTATTTTTTGCTGCAGTCCTATCCAGGACTGTTTCTAGCTCGGGACCAAACAGTAGGTCTCCAGTGAATGGTATGCCACATAAACGGTTCTTGGAAGGTGCATCCCCCCCCCAGGATTTTAACCACAGGGCTCTGCGGGCCGAGTTTAGTAGTGCCGTGGTCCTAGAGGATATTCTGACAGTTTCTGCTGAAGCATCTGCCAAGAAAGCTGCCGCTCTAGTTAGTGTGGGGATGGTTTTAATTAGTTCCTCCCTGGGCGTGTCGTTCTCCAATAGATCTTGCAGCTGGGTTAGCCAGATTAGCAAGGTTCGGGCTGTGCAGGTGGAAGCAATAGCCGGATTTAGGTTTGCCGCCCCTGCTTCCCATGCCCTTTTCAGGAGAGCTTCTATTTTCTTGTCCATGGGGTCGCTGAGGGTACCTGCGTCATCAAAAGCCAAGTCCGATTTGTTCGTGATTTTTGCCAGAGAGGCATCCACCTTGGGGCATTTAGCCCAGGTTTTGGTGTCTGCTTCCGCAAACGGGTATCTGCGTTTGATTGTGGCGGGGATGAAAAGCTTTTTCTCTGGGTCTTCCCATTCCTTTTTGACTATGTCTTTAAGTGTTTTGTGTACCGGGAACGTTCTTGGCTTCTTGGGTTGGAGCCCTTTGTACATTCTGTCATGCATAGTGAGTTCTGCGGTTTTCTGTTCTTTAATGCCTAGAGTGTCAGTGATGGCTTTGAGAAGACTGTCTGTGTCCTCAGAAGGAAACAGGTTGCAGTCTGTCGTGTCATCTTCCTCCTCTGAGTCTGAACAGATACCGTCTTCTGATTCAGATTGTTCAGATTCATCTGAATCCACCTCTTGTTCTGCCTGTACCTTGTTCTCCCTTGGAATGTGTGTTCCGCTGGTAGATGGGATACTGGCCTGAGCGACACTTGCTGGCGTTTCTAATTTTTCTATAGCTGAGCGTAGTGGTGCCATGGTGCTCTGAATTTCTTTCTTAAAAGAATTGAGCAGGTCTTTCAAAAATCCCTGCGATTCTTTTGCCACCATTTTGTCTAAGCATTTCTGACACAGGGGCTTTTTCCAATCTGGGGAAAGCCTGTGGCTGCATGAGGCACATGTTTTGCCTTTAGCCTTCCTTTCCTCAGGGGTCTTTGCCTGCAAGCGAGCATAGAGAACAAACAAAAAAACCCCGTGAGATAGGTGGTCAAAGAAACTGCCTGTAGATAGGCAGTAAAGAGGTTAAGACAGAGATAATTCCAGAATATTCTGGCTTACCTTGGAGCTGTCCTGGCTTGCAGGATCTGCAGGGCAGGGTGGGGAAGCGTCAGACATGATCAGCCACCAGGATCCTCTGCTTAGCGGCCTTTTTATCTGCTTCCTGCATAAGCTCCGGCCCCGCCCCCGGCTGACCCCGTGCAGGTTGGTGGACACACCTGCACATGCCGCTGTATTGTAGAGTAACTGCTGGTAGTGAAGGGTAGCATTGAACAAATTTGCTATTCGTATTCGGTTTTCTTTCTCTTTTTTTTTTTTTTTTTTTCAAAATTCCCGCCCCTAGGTGTCCCTGCTCTATCTCCGCAGTAAATAGACTACGGGAAAATGGCCGCCAACCCGGAAGCGGAACTTCCTCGGCGCCATCTTGGTACACCCCCGACTTCCTGTAGCGGCCTGTGCAGTGAGGACGCTGCTGCGCCGCCCGGAGAACGGTGGATTCGTTTGGGGGGACAGCCGCGGCTACCAGGGACCTAGTTAGAAGGTGCAAAACCCTCCCTGCTAGACCCTCTGCTGTTGGAGTTTACGGCGGCGGTCGGCGGCCGGGGGGGGGGGGGGGGGGGGGTTGGGGGGGGGCGCCCATCTATGCATGCATCTATCCCCCCTGGCGGGCTCCAGATTCTGCGCAAAGCCAGAGGGGGGTGCTTGCGGAAGCATACACAGGGCTAAACAGCGTCATGGGGTGGGGATGACAGAGTCCTCCTGCAGCCTGGGGGGATGATTGCAGACCCCTCAGTAGGGGCGAAATCTCAGGCTTTGAGCAATATTGCCCAGTGCTGCGCCTGCTCGCCCTCCCAAAGCCCCTTGGGCTGTATGGGATGCTGGCAGGGGGTCTCCTGCAACAAGCACAGAGACAGGTGAAAAATAAAATAACAAACGTTCTTGCAGCTCCTGTGGGTCCGGAGGAAACACAAACAACTGAGGCACACAGGTAAGAGTGTGAAATTTATAATGGTGGACTAATGTGTTTCCTGTTTTAGGGAGGAGGAGCCTATCTCTCGGATGCTGCCCTGGAAGACGATTCGAGAAAAATAGGATTTTTGTACTCACCGTAAAATCCATTTCTCTGAGTTCATCGACGGACACATTAACCAGTTGCCAATCGGGTCATAGCCGAAAGACGGCTGCAACATGGTCGGCTAGTTCTGGGACAGCTCCAGAAGAGATTACTCTTTTATCCACTTACAGCTGCGTATTGGGTTACTATTGTGTATTAGCATATTGCTGAATATACTTTGCAGTACCATATTGTATCCCCCCGTTATGGCAGATCATTTTTCCATCAAGTATAGCTTCAAATAATATTTGCAACACCACAGTACACCTCCTTCTGCCATGGCAGCATTTCTTCTTATGGGACACGGTCTGCAATACTATATGCCTTTCTTATAAGGGCATCATATCTTCTCTCAACTATATATATGTACTTATGCAAATTTGCTTATGCATTTACATCTAAGCTACCTATGCACCTTTATTAGTCCCTTCTGATTATATCTACATCTTTTTTTTCCCTTATCAGATTGTGTGCCATACTTACACTTCCTCGTCACTGGCGTGCACCCCAGCAGGTCTTGTTGAACCTCTTCTGGGGTAACGTCCCTTCATCCTCCTTGGCAACTTGAAAGCCATCACTGATTGCTTTTAGACCCCTTTCACAATGAAGGCGTTTTTCAGGCTTCCCATGTGTGAAAGCCCGAGTGCTTTCACACTGGGGCGGAGCGTTTGCAGGACATTAGAAAATGAAAATTGGGATGAATGGACAGCGATGCTGAAGCGCCTGCAAAGCACCACAACACGGGTGCTTTTTAACCTTTCTTTGGCCGATAGCGGGGGTTAAAGGCGCCCCGCTAGCGACTGAAAAGCGCAGCTAAAATGAGGGTAAAGCGTGGCTAAAACTAGAGGCGCTTTACCACTAACACGACCGGGTGTAAAATGGGTCTTAACCTTTTTGGCTGATGTATGTAAGCTTTATTTTGTTGTCAACATGCAAGTGAAATGTTTACATTCTATAGACCAAAACACAATTTTCTTATAGGATCTATATGTTTATAATTCTTTTGCTCCATCCTTCGGGTCCTAAACAGCTGGATACGGATGTCAATTTTTACATCCGTTTTTCATACAAAAAAAAGTGACTGAACTGAACTAAAAAAACTGAATGCCCATGTTTTTGGGTAAAAAACGCATTTCAGCAGATCGGATGTAAGCGGCTGTCATCTGCTAACATACATTTTTCATCTGTTCCCCTTTTAAAACAGAAGAAAATAGGGTTTTCTTCCATCTTAAAAAACGGAACTTAACAGAGGTGGATGTCAGCGGACGCTAACGTCTGCTAGCCCATAGACATACACGTATATGTTTGTTTTTGATCTGCCAACTGATGGAGGAGAAATGGACATACGGAATGCCCGTGTGAAAGGACCCTACCGCCGTGTACACACGACCGGACCTTACGGCATACTTGGTCCGGCGGACCGGAGTCCGTCGGACAATTCGATCGTGTGTGGGCTCCAGCGGACTTTTTTTCCCCAAAAGTTCGACGGACCTAGAAATGAAACATGTTTCAAATCTTTCCGACGGACTCGAGTCCGGACGAAAAGTCCGCTCGTCTGTATGCTAGTCCGACGGACAAAAACCGACGCTAGGGCAGCTATTGGCTACTGGCTATGAACTTCCTTGTTTTAGTCCGGTCGTACGTCATCACGTACGAATCTGTCGGACTTTGGTTGATCGTGTGTAGGCAAGTCTGTTCATTCACAAAGTCCGTCGAAAAGTCCGCCGGACAAAGTCTGCCGTAAAGTCCGCGGCATTAGAAGTGAAATAAAGTTGCGAAACACGTCAATTGTCCTTCCGTATGCCTAGCCACAGGTGTCTTCATCATGGCTGCCCCTGTAACATATAGAACTGTACATAATATTGTAACTTGCACTATGTTGACTTCATCCTACACCAGCCTTAACTTGCTTTTTTACGGTTTGGTAATAAAATATGTACCTAAGATTTTTACCTTAACCACTTCACATCCCGCATATAGTCAAATGGCGTCCGCAGGAGGCATCGCCCATCCTGGACGGGCGTCATATGACGTCCTGGGCTTCCCAGCTGTCTGGGGGGCGCGCACCCCCGCCGCATCACTCGGAACCCAATGCGCGTGCCCGGCGGCCGCTATGTCCGCCGGGCACCCGCGATTGCCCGTTAACTGAGCAGGACTGTGGATCTGTATGTATAAACAAAGATCCACGTCCTGTCAGGTGAGAGGAGAGGAGACCGATCATGTGTTCCCAGTACAGAGGAACACCGATCTTCTCCCCTTGTGAGTCTCCACCCCTACAGTTAGAATCACTCCCTAGGACACAGTTAACCCTATGATCGCCCCCTAGCGTTAACCCCTTCCCTGCCAATGACATTTATACAGTAATCAATACATTTGTATAGCACTGATCACTGTATAAATGCCAATGGTCCTAAAATGGTGTCAAAAGTGTCCGATCTGTCCGCCGCAATGTCACAGTCACAATAAAAATCTCAGATCGCTGCCATTACTAGTAAAAAAAAAAAAATAATAATAATAAAAATGCCAGAAAACTATCCCCTATTTTGTAAACGCTATAATTTTTTCGCAAACCAATAAATATACACTTACTGCGATTTTTTTTAACCAAAAATATGTAGCATATCGGCCTAAACTGAGGAAATTTTTTTTTCTTAAAAAATTGGGATCTTTATTATAGCAAAAAGTAAAAAATATTGTGTTTTTTTTCAAACTTGTCGCTCTTCTTTTGTTTATAGTGCAAAATATAAAAACCGCAAAGGTGATCAAATACCACCAAAAGAAAGCTCTATTTGTGGGGGAAAAAATTATAAAAATTTCATTTGGGTACAGTGTTCATGACCGCGCAATTGTCATTCAAAGTGAGACAGCGCTGAAAGCTGAAAATTGTCCTGGGCAGGAAGAGGATGAAAATGCCCTGTACTGAAGTGGTTAAATACCTTTTTTTTTGCTAGAAAATTACTTAGAACCCCCAAACATTATAATTTTTTTTTCTAACGCCCTAGAGAATAAAATGGCAATCGTTGCAATACTTTGTCACACTGTATTTGCGCAGCAGTCCTACAAGCGCACTTTTTTTGGAAAAAATGCACTTTTTTGAATTAAAAAATAAGACAACAGAAAAGTTAGCCCAAATTTTTTTAATATCGTGAAAGATAATGTTACGCCGAGTAAATTAATACCCAACATGTCACTCTTCAAAATTGCGCCCGCTCGTGGAATGGCGACAAACTTTTACCCTTAAAAATCTCCATAGGCGACGTTTAATAAATTCTACAGGTTGCATGTTTTGAGTTACAGAGGAGGTCTAGGGCTAGAATTATTGCTCTAGCTCTACCGATTGCGGCGATACCTCACATGCGTGGTTTGAACACTGTTTTTATATGCGGGCGCTACTCACGTATGCGTTCACTTCTGCACGCGAACTCGGCGGGACGGAGCGCGTTTAAAAAAAAAAAAAAAATTTTCTTATTTATTTTACCTTTTATTTTTTATTTTTACACTGTTCTTTTTTTAAAAAAAAAAAAAAAAAAAAAAGTGTCACTTTTATTCTTATTGCAAGGAATGTAAACATCCCTTGTAATAGAAAAAAAGCATGACAGGGCCTCTTAAATATGAGATCTGGGGTCAAAAAGACCTCAGATCTCATATTTACACTAAAATGCAATAAAAAAAAATAAATAAAATTTTGTCACTTAAAAAAAAAAATGGCCCTTTAAGAGCTATGGGTGGAAGTGACGTTTTGACGTTGCTTCCGCCCTGCAATGTTATGGAGACAGGTGGGGGTCATCTTCCCCCTCACTCGTCTCCAAGTCAAGCAAGGGGAAACATCCGATCGCCTCCGCTGACGGCTCCGGTAAGCAGCGGAGGGCACCGGAGCGCGGCGGGAGGGGCCTCTCCCGCCGCCAATAAAAGTGATCTTGCGGCGAATCTGCTGCAGAGACCACTCTTATCGGAAAGCGGACTGCCGACCGAAGAAGAGGATACCGGGGTTATAGCAGCTAGCTTTATATATATATATTTTATATTTATTATCATTGAACAGCATACTCTTCTAGCAATCTTTTTTTTTTACTTTTTTAGCCTGTATCCTGCTTTTCATTGACTTCATATCTAAGCTCCACCAACTCCCATGCCCAAGTCCATTGAAAATACCCTTACTGACCGCTGAGGCTACAGCATTGGAAAATGGAATGGACAATCTACAAGGCTTAGCTGGGATGTTGTGGCTAAGCCTTGGAGATTGTCCATACCATTGTTCGGTGAGGCAGCCTTAATAGTCATTAAGGGTATTTTCATTGGACATGGGCATGACTGTTGGTGGAGCTTAGATATGGATTAGAGCTGCACGATTCTGGCCAAAATGAGAATCACAATTTTTTTTGGTTAGAATAAAGATCACGATTCTCGCGGCGTAACATCATCTTTCACATTATACCAAAAAATTGGGCTAACTTTACTGTTTAGTTTTTCTTTAATTCATTAAAGTGTATTTTTTTTGCATTTGAAAGACCGCTGTGCAAATACAGTGCGACATAAAATATTGCAACAGCCACCATTTTATTCTCTAGGGTCTTTGCTTGAAAAATATATATATAATGTTGGGGGGTTCTAAGTAGTTTTCTAGCAAAAAATAATGATTTTAACTTGAAACCAACAAGTGTCAGAAAAAGGTTTAGTCTTTAAGTGGTTAAACTTCCCTCATTTACAGACTGAAGTTCATTCCTTTGATCCAAAGAACAAAACCTTACAATGTTTATAGTTAGCTCAGGGCTGAGGAATGTTGTGATACTTGGCAGACTGCCTGTTTATTTATTTATTTATTTTTTACAGCTGTCGTCGGCTTGAGCAGAGAATTCTCTGCATAGGAAGAAATTGGGAAAATGCTTTGTTAAGATTGCAAGGGGGAAAAAAAAAATGCAATTTTGATTCTTAACGATTAATCGTGCAGCTCTAATATGAAGTCAAGAAAATCAAACTAATAAGGCCAAAAAAAGTAATAGCAGGAATCTAGAAGAGTAAGCTCTTAAAGCCCAATTCTGGGAACAATAAAAAAAAAAATTACAGTGGGCTAGAGCTGCATGATACTGGGAAAAATGAGAATCACTAATTTTTTTGCTTAGAATAAAGATCACGATTCTCGGCATAACATCTTTCACATTATACAAAAAAAAATTGGGCTAACTTTACTGTTTCGTGTTTTTTTTAAAAATTATTAAAGTGTATTTTTTCTGAAAAAATTGCGTTTGAAAGACCGCAGAGCAAATACAGTGTGACTTAAAATATTGCAACGACCGCCATTTTATTCTCTAGGGTCTCTGCTAAAAAAATATAATGTTTGGGGGTTCCCAAGTAATTTTCTAGCAGAAAACACCGATTTTAATGTGTAAGCAACAAGTGTGAAAAAAAGGTTTAGTCTTCAAGTGGTTAAACTGACATCATTTACAGACCAAAGTTCATCCCTTTGATATAAAAGAACAAAATGTTACAATGGGGGTTATTTACTAAAGGCAAATCCACTTTGCACTGCAAGTGCACTTAAAAGTACACTGGAAGTGAACGTTCAAGTGCAGACGCTGTAGATCTGAGGGGGAAATGCAAGGAAAATAGAAAACAACATTTTAGCTTGCACATGATTTGTTGATAAAATCAGCAGAGCTTCCCCTCATTTCAGATCTTCCCCTCAGATTTACAGAGACTGCCCTTTTAAGTGCACTTGTAGTGCAAAGTGGATTTGCCTTTCGTAAATAACCCCCAAAGTTTCCTTTATCTTAGCACTGAGCGATGTTGATAAACATT
Source organism: Lithobates septentrionalis (assembly GCA_037952835.1). NCBI lineage: Eukaryota > Metazoa > Chordata > Amphibia > Anura > Ranidae > Lithobates > Lithobates septentrionalis. The sequence continues at coordinate 432,057 of JBBDGP010002976.1, forward strand.
TGCCAGATGGTTGTTTTTTGACAGCTGTGAGTGAGCAGAGAACAGCTCTGCACTTGTTCCATGAATGAATCGTGGAAATGCCAGATTAGGATCGTGGGGGGGGGGGGGGGGGGTGTTGAATTGAGATCATGATTTTTTAATGATTAATTGTGTAGCTCTTCAGTGGGCCCTTCCACACTGCAATGGTTACATACTATTTAGACATCCTTGTGAAATCTGCTTGCCACATGAAGTAGAACATAGTTACATGTGTCGTCTCTTACAGGGCGGAGGATTTTATGGAGTCAACAGAGTGCCGAGGCCTATAACCCAGCCAACGACAGCTGGAACAGGATCGCCTCCATGTTCAGCCCACTCAGCAACTTCAGGATTGAAGTACTGGAGGATTTGCTTTATGTGGTCGGAGGTTTCACCGGTTTCAATTGGACCTTCAAAGCGTACTATGACAGGAAGACCAATAAGCGGTACAGCGTCCACAAAATGAACATCAATCGCAGCGGCCTGGACTGCTGCATTTTGCCTGACCCCCCCCCCCCCCCCCAACATCCTGGGAATATGGCACTAATCGAGCCACGAGACTACAGAGAAGAAGTGGGGCAGACATTTTCCGACAGCTCTTTATAAGTGTAATGGAATGAAGCGACACATTAAAAGAGCAGCCATATAAACTGTAATTAGCAATAAATTGTTACTGTCATTGTTTGCATGTAGAATAATACCACTCAATCATTTCAGTTCAGAAATCTTCATCTAGAAATGTGGGTAAATGTTGGATCCTGTTCAGTTGCCAGTTCTTCAGGTGGACCCCATCGGACCCTCCAGTCTCCTGTACGGAGTAGTGATTGTCAACGGACATGTGTCTATTGACACCCGCCGACATCTGATCCTATCTGCTAAAAAACAGGCGGATGGGGATCGGTTCCCCATTCGTCTGGCGGATCAAATGGCAGGTGGGTGTAAATGGACAGGCGTGCCGTTTACATCCGATGAGTCAGACATCCGACCCTGGATACGGAGCCGCCACCCGTCTGCTCAGCGGGGATCATTGGCCAAATTCCGCACAGAGCAGGTGGACTCCAGCAGAGTCCTTAAAGTGCTACACTGTTATTTATTGAATATTGCGCTAAGAATTGTAATGACCATTCTATATACACCCAGCTTTACTCATGAGATTTGCAAATAATTGCATTCTGTTTTTATGTAGATCTTATACGGCTCCTTTACAGACTCCTCCCCGCACACTCATCCCTGCACACTCGTCGCTCCAGGGCAAACCCCTCCATGATCTTTACAGAGAGGGGCAGTTAGGAAGCTGGGAGCAGCCAGCTAGGGAGAGAGGAGTGTGCAACCCCCCAATACTTACATGAGCCCGATTTCGTTCCAGCGATGTGCACAAGAGCAGCAGCTCTACCGGAACTCCTAATTGGCTGAGACAGCAGCAGAAGCCATTGGCCACATTGAGCCAAGTCATACCCTTTTTTCAGCAATGGAATTGTTCAAATTGTTGCGACTCAAGTCACAGCGACTGTAAAAAAGGTTCCTGCACTACTTTTCTGAAATCATGCTGAAGTATCGTGATTTAACCACTTGCCGACCAGCCGCCGTCACTATACGGCAGAAGGTTGGCCCATTCCCACGAATCGCCGTAACTGTACGGCAGTCCCTTTAACAGCTACAGTGGGCGGCACGGGAGCCGATGAGCATGGCTGGCGGCCGCGGTGTCTGCCGGCCACATGTGATTGCTCCACCGAGACCCAGAACAGGGATCTGTCAATGTAAACAAACAGATCCCCGTCTGTTCCTAGTATTTTTTAGATATTAATTATAGCAAAAAGTAAAAAAATATTGTTTTGTTTTTTTTTTTCAAAATTGTCAGTGTTTTTTTGTTTATAGCACAAAAAATAAAAACTGCAGAGGCGATCAAATACCACGAAAGAAATCTCTATTTGTGGGGAAAAAAAGGACATCAGTTTTGTTTGGGTACAGCGTCACACGACCGCACAATTGTCAGTTAAAGCAACGCAGTGCCGTATCGCAAAAAAATGGCCTGGTCATTAAGGGGACAAATCTTTCGGTCCTTAAAGTGTAAGTTCATCTTTACAGAAAAATCTGTAGAGTGAAATTACACAGGTCCCCCTCCTCGCCCCCTCCCCGGGTCCCACTGACCTGGACCGTGGCAATCTCCAGTTCTAAGCCCTGGTATATCCGTGCCAGGAACCTGGGGCTTAGAAATCCTCTCTGTAGCCACGTGTCTTCTCCATAGCTGACAGGATGGGCTATGCGGCTGCTGATTGGTCGGTGCCACCCATGTGACGGCACTGACCAATTAGAATGCTCCAAAACGTCCCTCTTGCCGAGGGACATTATGGACATTCAGCTCAGGGGATTTTTAAGCCCCAGACTCCTGGCGCGGATATACCAGGGTTTAGAAACAGAGACTGCCGCGGTCCAGGTCAGGAGGGGGACCTGTATAAGTTCACCTTACAGAGTTTTCTGTAAAAGGTGAACTTACCCTTTAACCACTTAAGGACCGCCTGTCCGCAGTTGTACGCCGGCTGTTTGAAGAAGAATACCATTGTTATGGCAGCAGCTAGCTCCCATAACCCCAGTATCCTCGTCATCAGCGGGCGGTCCGCTTTCAGATAAAAGTGGTCTCTGCGGCGGATTCGCTCCTAAAGCGCCCCTGCCCATTGAAATCAATGAGCAGCGGCGCTTTGCCGGCGCTTTTAACCTTCGCTAACGGCCAAAAATCGCCCGCCCCAGTGTGAAAGTGCTCTTATAACATCACATTCCTTTTTTCATCAAGCAGAGGGGCCCAACTTATTATCAACATGCTTGGAACCATACTTTTTAATTCATACAATATATCAACCTTGACTTATTTTTAATCAATTCTCTTTTCCCTCTACCACCTCTGATTTTTTTTTTACCCCAAAACTGAAGCTCCTTTGGGGTCTCTATTATGGACTAGATAGAAACTCACATGAATATTATATACGGTGGAACCTTGGTTAACGAGTAACGCGGTTAACAAGCGTTTTGAAAGACGAGCAACTTTTTTTTTTTTAAATCCTGACTCCGTTTGTGAGTTTTGTCTCGCAAAACGAGAAGAATTCAAGATAACGTGGTGTGCAGTACCGCATTAGGCCAGAGGTGCAGGGGCGCCGATGACACTCCGAATGGTTCGGAGCCATTTGGAAATACTCGGAATCACTCAGAAATACTCGGAAACACGCAAATACTCCATTCCCGAGTGTTTCCGAGCCTTTCCGAGTTCAGCCGAGCTGTCCCCGAGTATTTCCGAAGCTCTCAGGTGCCCCCCCCCACCTCTGGCCACATGCGGTATTGCATGCAATAGAAGTCCATGTGGAATGAATTACCTTCGTTTCCATTGACTTCTATGGGGAAACTCGTTTGATATGCGAGTGAATTGAATTACAAGCATTCTGCGGATTATGCTCGTAATCCAAGGTTCCACTGTACATGCTTTTTATCTTCTATCTTTCCCTTTTTTCCACAATGCCAAGAGGTCCACTTCCATTGATAACTGTCATATAAGTTAAATGCAAAACATTGATCGCACTGTCGCACTTTGAATGACAATTGTGCAGTCATACAACACTGTAACCATATGACATTTTTATCATTTTTTTTCAAAAGAATAGAGCTTGCTTTACGTAGTATTTAATCACCACTGGGTTTTTTATTTTTTGCTAAATAAATAAAAAAACATTTTGGGAAAAAAAAATGCCTTTCAGTCCAAGGTATTTAGTAAGCAGCATGGCGAGTTTTGTAAAGTTGTAATTTTTTGCCACAATTTTTTGGAAAATGAAAAAATTTTAAAAATATTGTTTTTTTTTTTTTTTACAATGTTCATGTACATACTGTCACCAGTGCAGTACAGGGTCATCATAACTGGTGTGACGGTGATCCTGCTACATGAGAAACGTTGCAAGAGGACGTCGTACATAGGACGTCCACCCAGAACAACAAATGTCCCGCTCAGCCATTATTTGTCTATAGGCTGGGCAGGAACTGGTTAATAGGGTGGTACGTGGCATATCAAAACAGGGCACGTAAAGCACATATGGGGTGAAGAATACGGAACGCAAAGCCACCACGAACAATTAACTCAGCAAAAGAGTTGGCAGGAGGGCTACATTACATGGGTGGAAATGTAATAGCAGCCAGACAGCGAGAAGTGGTACAAGGCATAGGTGACAGGTCCTCCGGTAGCAAGGGGGTCTGTACTCAGGCTCCCTCTTAAGTGGTCTGTTCCCCAAAGGCAATCAGGACCGAACCTGTGGTACAGAGACCCCATGAGCACGGTATAAGAAACTGTAAAGAATTAAAAATATATAAACTCCTGAGAGCGCTGACTGGAGTGTTCTGGCGGGGGTGGGGGGCACCCCCCTGTCAGAACACAAAAGAACAGCAGGGGAGATCACTGCACTAATATCAGATCATTAATAGAGCTGGGTTGAAAAAAAAAAAAACTAGTGGTTTGTACCAGGCTTTACTCAAGAAAAGGAGTTTATGTTGAGTACCACAATCCTATTTTGCATGCATCATGGTATTTGACCTAGAACATGGTCTGTCTCCTACCTGCATGTTATCTGGCTCATTTTCCTCATCCTCAGAGCCCTTTTCCTGCAGAGCTTCATCCAATGTGGCTGCATTGATTCTGAAGTCTCTTGAAGTGCTCAGCTTTATGTACTGCATCAGGTTGACCTTAAAAAAAAAAAAAAAAAAGTTTATACATACATACATATACATACATACAACAGTAAAATTGCTGCCTGTGTCCAACAATTTATGTCACATTGAAAAAAAGACTATACCTTTGACTTCTTAGACAGCTTGATCAAAAACTCTTCGTATTTTTCAATTGCAAATATCAAGTTTGGTATTGGTTTGGTTTCACGGAGGATTTTTGCCTAAAAATGATTGTTACAATGAGAAAATCTAAATATATTCATAAACTGTAGACATTTTATCCAAGCAATCATATAAAGGTGTTGGCAAACAGACTCTTTTTTTTCTTTTTTTCAAACTGTTTTACAAAAATACTGTTGATTCAGTTTGTTTTTAAGTGAGTAAAATTTCATTTAACAAAAGAAACATTAAGGGTGATTTACTAATGTAATAGAGGTCTTTACTTAGCAAAGTGAATGCTAGTAAATTAGGTGTATATGAGGTCACACCATTATATGATTACGTGCGAGGGAAATTATTAGTTTAGTTTTGCTAGCGTATGATTGGCTGATTGAGCGAGCATAAATTCACCATATTTACTCAACTCAGTGAATACTAACTTGGCTAAGATATTAGCTGCTACTTCTTTAATTGACTTGTTACATAGTTTGAAGGTTTTTGCACAAAACATTGGACCGCATGAATCCAAATGACTGCAACAGGAATTACCTGGATTGGTCTACAACAAGAAATCCGAATGCAACTGAGGTTTTTTTTTTAAAGCAGGAATATAAAAATAAATAGAAGAACCCGAGTGACTGCTATTGATCAATAGAAAGTTCTTATTCCTGGTATTTTAGTAAAGGAGGCTTAATAATTCCTGTCTTTCATATTTTTCATAGTGCATACTCATAAAACTTAATGCATCTAATGTTCCATACTCCCCACAGTTTTGTTTTTTTCCCCCAGGATCTATGCGCACGTCTGCTGTCTAATTTGTACTGGATGCTTTTTTTTTTACCAGGTTGTTTACGAACAGCGTGGGTCATAGGAAAGGTATTCAGAATAAAAAAAATCTAGGCAACAAGCAAGCTATCATGGTGAGTGAATCACTCGAAAAAGCAATGTTATAAAACCACAGCTTTGCCACAAATATGCGCCTGTTGTGTCAAGAGAAAAAAATAGGAATATTGTAGTCGCTGTGAAATTCTTTGCTTGGAGTCCATTGAGGGACACCGGAAACCTTTAAAGTGATTGTAAAGGCTATTTTTTTTTAAAACAAACATGTTATACTTACCTCCTCTGTGCAGTTGGTTTTGCGCAGAGCAGCCCAGATCCTTCTCTTCTCGAGTCCCTCTTTGCTGCTCCTGGCCCCTCCCTCCTTTGAGCGCCCTTTAGCCTTAGACTTTATGCCCAAAGCTGGCATCAAATGAGGCCACATCTGACACCTAATAGTACTTAGAGAACATGTGAACAGAAGATCCAGTGCAGGGGTATGGAATTAAAATTCAAGGATGTCCGGACAGTATTATTTTCTTCCAGACGAGGTCCGAATCTCAAGTCTGTGCTATGGCTCTCTGGCGCTTTTCTTCATCAGGTGCACCTACCAGAGTAATTCATTACATTGGGTGCTCCAATCAGACTACCCCCATGAATCAGTTGTCACCGACAGAGTACACCCTTACATCAGGTGTCTCCATCAGAGTGCCCCTTAACATAAAACATGCCCATCAGAATGCAGCTTAACAAAAAATTAGGGGCATGCTGATGGGCACAATTTATGTTAAGGGAAACGCTGATGGGCACATTTTATGTTAAGGGTCACGCTGATGGGCACATTTTATGTTAACATAAAATGTGCACAGCAGCATGCCCCTTAACCACTTCCATACAGGGCATTTTCACCCCCTTCCTTGCGCGGTCATACAACACTGTACCCAAATGAAATTTTTTTCATTTTTTCCCCACTAATAGAGCTTTCTTTTGGTGGTATTTGATCACCCCTGCGGTTTTTATTTCTTGTGCTATAAACAAAACAAGAGTGACAAGTTTGGAAAAATACACAATATTTTTTACTTTTTGCTATAATAAATATCCAAATTTTTTTTTTTTAACAAATTTTTTTTCTCAGTTTAGGCCAATACGTATTTTTCTACATATTTTTGGTAAAAAATATCGCAATAAGCATATATTTATTGGTTTGCGCAAAAGTTATAGCGTCTACAAAATAAGGGGATAGATTTATGGCATTTTTATTATTATTTTTTTTTTACTAATAATGGCGGCGATCTGCGATTTTTATCGTGACTGCGATATTGCGGCGGACATATCGGACAATTTTGACAAATTTTTGGGACCACTCATTTATACAGCGATCCGTGCTATAAAAATGCATTGATTACTGTATAAATGTGACTGGCAATGAAGGGGTTAATCAGGAGGGGGCGCTGTAGGGTTAAATATGTTGCTAGGGAGTGATTCTAACTGTGGGGGGAGGGGACTCACAAGGGGAGGAGACTGATCGGTGTTCCTCTGTACAAGGAACACACCATCGGTCTCCCCCCATCTGACAGGACGTGGATCTGTGTGTTTACACACACAGATCCACGGTCCTGCTCGGTTACCAGGCAATCGCGGGTGCCCGGCGGTTATCGCGGCCGCCGGGCACGCGCAACGGGACCCGAGCGATGCGGCGGGCGCGCCCCCTGGACTGCTTGGAAGGCTGCGCCGTCATATGATGGCGGCCCAGAACAAAAGCTGCACCGCCCCGCCGTCATATGACGGCGGGCGGGCAGCAAGTGGTTAACATAAAATGTGCCCATCAGTGTGTCCCTTAACATAAAATGTGCCCATCAGCGTATCCCTTAACATAAAATGTGCCCATCAGCGTGTCCCTTAACATAAAATGTGCCCATCAGCGTGTCCCTTAACATAAAATGTGCCCATCAGCGTGCCCCTTAACCACTTCAGCCCCGGAACATTTTACCCCCTTCCTGACCAGAGCACTTTTTACAATTCGGCACTGCGTCGCTTTAACTGCTAATTGCGCGGTCATGCAATGCTGTACCCAAATGAAATTTGCGTCCTTTTCTTCCCACAAATAGAGCTTTCTTTTGATGGTATTTGATCACCTCTGCCGTTTTTATTTTTTGCGCTATAAACGGAAAAAGACCGAAAATTTTGAAAAAAAATGATATTTTCTACTTTTTGTTATAAAAAAAATCCAATAAACTAAATTTTAGTCATACATTTAGGCCAAAATGTATTCGGCCACATGTCTTTGGTAAAAAAAATGTCAATAAGCGTATATTTATTGGTTTGCGCAAAAGTTATAGCGTCTACAAACTAGGGTACATTTTCTGTAATTTACACAGCTTTTAGTTTATGACTGCCTATGTCATTTCTTGAGGTGCTAAAATGGCAGGGCAGTACAAAACCCCCCCAAATGACCCCATTTTGGAAAGTAGACACCCCAAGGAAATTGCTGAGAGGCATGTTGAACCCATTGAATATTTTTTTTTTTTGTCCCAAGTGATTGAATAATGACAAAAAAAAAAAATAAAATTTACAAAAAGTTGTCACTAAATGATATATTGCTCACACAGGCCATGGGCATATGTGGAATTGCACCCCAAAATACATTTAGCTGCTTCTCCTGAGTACGGGGATACCACATGTGTGGGACTTTTTGGGAGCCTAGCCGCGTACGGGGCCCCGAAAACCAAGCACCGCCTTCAGGATTTCTAAGGGCATAAATTTTTGATTTCACGCCTCACTACCTGGAAAGTAGACACCCCAAGCTATTTGCTGAGAGGCATGGTGAGTATTTTGCAGCTCTCATTTGTTTTTGAAAATGAAGAAAGACCAGAAAAAAAACAATTTTTTTTTCTTTTTTCAATTTTCAAAACTTTGTGACAAAAAGTGAGGTCTGCAAAATACTCACTATACCTCTCAGCAAATAGCTTGGGGTGTCTACTTTCCAAAATGGGGTCATTTTGGGGGGTTTTGTGCCACCTGGGCATTCCATGGCCTCCGAAACTGTGATAGGCAGTGAAGAGTGAAATCAAAAATTTACGCCCTTAGAAAGCCTGAAGGCGGTGCTTGGTTTTCGGGGTCCCGTGCGCAGCTAGGCTCCCAAAAAGTCCCACACATGTGGTATCCCCGTACTCAGGAGAAGCAGCAGAATGTATTTTGGGGTGTAATTTCACATATCCCCATGGCATGTTTGAGCAATATATCATTTAGTGACAACTTTGTGCAAAAAAAAAAAAAAAATTTGTCTCTTTCCCGCAACTTGTGTCGCAATATAAAATATTCCATGGACTCGACATGCCTCTCAGCAAATAGCTTGGGGTGTCTACTTTCCAAAATGGGGTCATTTGGGGGGGTTTTGAACTGTCCTGGCATTTTATGCACAACATTTAGAAGCTTATGTCACACATCACCCACTCTTCTAACCACTTGAAGACAAAACCCTTTCTGACACTTTTTGATTACATGAAAAAATTATTTTTTTTTGCAAGAAAATTACTTTGAACCCCCAAACATTATATATTTTTTTAAAGCAAATGCCCTACAGATTAAAATGGTGAGTGTTTCATTTTTTTTTTTCACACGGTATTTGCGCAGCGATTTTTCAAACGCATTTTTTGTGGAAAAAACACACTTTTTTAAATTTCAATGCACTAAAACATACTATATTGCCCAAATGTTTGATGAAATAAAAAAGATGATCTTAAGCCGAGTACATGGATACCAAACATGACATGCTTTAAAATTGCGCACAAACGTGCAGTGGCAACAAAATTAATACATTTTTAAAAGCCTTTAAAAGCCTTTACAGGTTACCACTTTAGATTTACAGAGGAGGTCTACTGCTAAAAATACTGCCCTCGATCTGACCTTCGCGGTGATACCTCACATGCATGGTGCAATTGCTGTTTACATTTGACGCCAGACCGACGCTTGCGTTCGCCTTAGCGCGAGAGCAGGGGGGACAGGGGTGCTTTTTTTTTTTTTTTCTTTATTATTTTTTTGCTTTTTTATCTTATTTTTAAACTGTTCCTTTCATTTTTTTTTTTTTTTTAAATCATTTTTATTGTTATCTCAGGGAATGTAAATATCCCCTATGATAGCAATAGGTAGTGACAGGTACTCTTTTTTGAAAAAATTGGGGTCTATTAGACCCTAGATCTCTCCTCTGCCCTCAAAGCATCTGACCACACCAAGATCGGTGTGATAAAATGCTTCCCCAATTTCCCAATGGCGCTGTTTACATCCGGCGAAATCTAAGTCATAAAATGCTCGTAGCTTCCGGTTTCTTAGGCCATAGAGATGTTTGGAGACACTCTGGTCTCTGATCAGCTCTATGGTCAGCTGGCTGAATCACCGGCTGCATTCTCAGGTTCCCTGTTGAGACAGGAGAGCCAGAGAAAAACACGGAAGACGGTGGGGGGGGGCATTCCCTCCCACTGCTTGTAAAAGCAGTCTAGAGGCTAATTAGCCGCTAGGATTGCTTTTACATGAAAGCCGACCGCTGGCTGAAAAGAATGATACCAAGATGATACCTAAACCTGCAGGCATCAAAGTCGTGAATGGTGTACCTGAAGACCAAAAAATGGTTAACAATAAAGCACAGTAAACGGTAAAGTATAAAAAATTGCATACCTGAAAAGCAAACATGATAAAACATAATAACAATAAAACATTGCAGAATAGAATACAGTAAAAAAGAGCAGAACAATAGAGAGAGAATAGAGAGAGAGAATAAAACAACTATTTTTTTTTATTTTTGTTTGTGTTTTTTTTGCAAACTTGTAACTTTTATAACTGTAACCGGTTCCAGGTTCGGGTCTCTCAAAATGCGATGGCATCTTGGGAGACCCTGTGAAAGTGTGCCTAGTCTGTGGAATGCTGTATCCTACGCTAATACTCAACTAGTGAATGGTAGCGTTCAAAACATTCACCAATGCAAAGACCAGGATTGTCAGGACAGGAGGGACAATAATAGCGGGTGTCATGCCTATATCCGCGCTTGCTGCAGACACAACATCTTTTTGGGGGGGGTTTGTTGGGTAGGGGTACTCGGGAGGACATAAAAATGCCTCTCATGCAGCCGACTGCATTTGGTTGGGGATGTGAATGGGGGAAGTACGGGCGCTGCAGAAGCGGTGGGTTCCCAATTAGGATTGGCGAATGCAGCAGGAAGGGCACGACGGGCCTGTGTTTGTCTTTTTGGTGGCAGCGGGACACTACTTGTGCTTGCCACCTCACCAGCTTGAACTGCACTTATGGGACTCGCCACGTCACCAAGTGTTACTGCAGTGCTGGTTTGACTACGACCGGGGTGTACTAGGCCGCTGGCGCTTGCCAGTTCACCAAAACGCTACCAAAAAAACTGTTAGCGATCGCAGGGATCAGGCCTGACTCTGTGAACGCTGCAGTTATGCGTTTAGTGTTCTGTAAGTGACAGTGATCGATTGATACTGCACTTGGGTGGGCTGGGCTGGGCCGGGCGGAGGGGCAAAACGCAGGTGCTAGTAGGTATCTGGGCTGATCCCGCTAACACTGCGTTTTTGGGAACCCTAAACTGCTGGGGACGCCAGTATAGATCTGATCGGATCAGATATTGATCCGTTCAGATACTATACCACTAAGGGAGGTGTACGGTGCGTGCGTGGGTGTTAGCGGTACTGGCGCTAACCTGACGCTGCCTGGGGCTGGTGCTTACCAGTTCACCAAAACGCTACCAAAAAAACTGTTAGCGATTGCAGGGATCAGGCCTGACTCTGTGAACGCTGCAGTTATGCGTTTAGTGTTCTGTAAGTGACAGTGATCGATCGATACTGCACTTGGGTGGGCTGGGCTGGGCCGGGCGGAGGGGAAAAACGCAGGTGCTAGCAGGTATCTGGGCTGATCCCGCTAACACTGCGTTTTTGGGAACCCTAAACTGCTGGGGACGCTAGTATAGATCTGATCGGATCAGATATTGATCCGTACAGATACTATACCACTAAGGGAGGCGTATGATGCGTGCGTGGGTGTTAGCGGTACTGGCGCTAATCTGACGCTGCCTGGGGCGACGCATATCACCGCCGGGCGATCAGGGGGCTAAACCTTTATTCGGTAATAAACGGCGGGTGCCCTGACACTATAAAAAATAAACGAACTAACCAGCGTCACCCCAGTTATACGGTGATCAGTGGTGAAAGGGTTAACTAGGGGGCAATCAAGGGGTTAAAACATTTATTCGGTAGTATATGGGGGTCCCTGACGCTATAAAACGCTGACGGCGAACCTAAATATTTACCTCCCTAACTAGCGGAACCAGCGACACTAATACAGCGATCAGAAAAATGATCGCTTAGTGACACTGGTGACGGGGGGTGATCAAGGGGTTAAAACTTTATTAGGGGGGGTTAGGGGGGTACCCTAGACCTACAGGGGGCTAACCCTAATTGTCCTAACACTGTAACTGTCACAAACTGACACTATGCAGTAATCAGAAAAAAAAAAAAACCTGCTTGGTGTCAGTTTGTGACAGGGGGGGGGGGTGATTGGGGGGGGATCGGGGGGCGATCGGGGGGGGGGGGGGGGATCGGGGTGTTTAGTGTGCCTGGCATGTTCTACTGTGTTGTGTGTGTGTTGTGCACTTACTTACATGTCGTCTCTCCTCGGGCCGGAACGGAAACTCCCGAGCCGAGGAGAGATGACATCACATCCTCTGCCTCTGTGTACTATACAGAGGCAGAGGATGTTTCTCATTGGCTGGGAGCGATCGCGAGGGGGGGGCCACGATGGGATAGCCTCCCCCTCGTCTCTCACTTCTCCCAGCCAAAAGCCGACCGCCGCTGGCACCGGGGGGGGGTCCGATCGGACCCCCCGCCCGCGGGAAGGCAATCACGTACCAGGTACGTGATTTTGCCTGCCCGTGCCATTCTGCTCACGTATATAGGCGTGAGGCGGTCGGCAAGTGGTTAAGGAGCACGCTAATGGCCACATTTTATGTTAAGGGCAACGCTAATGGGCACATTTTATGTTAAGGAGCAAGCCAATGGGCACATTTTATGTTAAAGGGCATGCTGATGGGCACAAAAAATGTGCCCATCAGAGTGCCCCTTAACATAAAATGTGCCCATCAGCGTTCCCAGCAAGCAATTACTGCTGATCGGTGGGGATCTGGCCCATTAGACTGGAGCCGATGGTCCGGACAGGAACGTCACTCGGTCCGCCATTTAATGACAGCTGATCTAGTGAAATACTTGCAACCTGGGAAACAGTCCCTTGATGCTCACATCATCTAGTAAAGTGTGCCTTGATAGGAAAGGGTGGCACCCGATCCTTGAGAACTTAAGTTTGAAGGGAAATTTCCTTTTAATTTTCCAGACAGTAGAGGGAAATTTCCTTTTAATAAACTGGGGGTGGGTAGAGGGCAGAAGACCAATATCCTAGTTGGGGCAAAAGGCAGAAACTACCTTTGGCAAGAAGGAAGTCCTGGGCCCTAACACATCCTTGTTTCTATGCCAAACCAAAAAGTTCCTTGCAAGATAAGGCACTCACCTTACACCCACAGGGTGCCCAGGACTCCTCCCCAGCCCAACAAGCTGGCAACCATCTTAAGGATTCTCCAAAAGACAGGAAGGAAGATCTTCCCCAAACTTCAAAGCAGTTTCCCTGGGCCATCACACCAGGGACAACCTGGTCCTTTGTAATAGGTAAAAAAGGTCTGTCCAGAGAGTGGATCAACTTATCCCACAACAAAATTTTGCATTGTATAGGTCTGGAGTGAAACTGGATAAATGGCACGGGCTCAAAAAAGGCTGCCGTGACTGTCAGAAATAGGACTTTCTTGCAACTGCTGAGAATCAGGTGAATCCCAGACTCAGAGATTCAGAGAGTCAGAGATCGAATCTGGGACCAGAGTTTTTAAAGTTTCTTTAGTGGAAGGAACACTCTGGCCTAAGCTGTGTCCAGGACTTGTCCCAGATATTCAAAAAGAAGAGTCGGTTTCCAATGACAATTTTTGAAAGTTCAAAATCCATGCAATTCTCTGTAACCTTAGGACAGCTAAAGTCACATTGTTCAAAAGAGCCCACGCTGACTGTTCCCTTAACAGGAGGTTGTCTAAGTACCCCATAATAGGGATGCAAAGAGAATGCAGCAGGGCTAGTACTGGGGCCAGCACCCTGGTGAATACCAGAGGTGCAGATGAGAGGCTGAAGGGCATTAAACCGATAGTGCTGGGGTCCCACAGCATAGCAAATGCTGATTTGCTTAAAAGAGGGGAACATGTAAGAAAGCATCTCCAATATCCACAAAAGCCAGAAAGTCTCCCTGGTGAAATGAGGCAATGACATATTTGGCAGATTTCATTTGACATTTTTGAACTTGAATGAGGTAATTTTCAGGGCTTTGAGATACAAAATGGGGCAAATGCCCCCCCTTTAGGCTTAGGAATGGTGAACACTTTAGAGTAAAGCCCCTGGAACTGTTCTGCCACATGAACTGGAGCAATGACACCTAGATCTATAACAGAGTGGGCTTGATGCTAATCTGCGCTCTAATGCAGGAAGGTTGAAAGTAACAGATACAGCAGAGGGCAGGAAGTGCAACTAAAGTTTGTGAGCCTGGGATACCCCACCTACCCTACATCTAAGCACCAGAGACACAAGAGGATACCAACTCCCCCACACCGAAGCACCTGAGACACAAAAGGGATACCATCTCCCCCACACTGAAGCACCTGAAACAGAAGTATCCAGTATCCAGAAGTGTCCAAGTATCTGTAAAGGTTAGCAAATGTCCCTCTTTTCTGGAAAGTGGGAGCACATCTTAATGTAGAGGAAGGCTTGTCCAAAAAAGGATGTTTCCTAAAAGATAAGGAGGGACAAGGCTTTGCAGTCTTTTCATTAGGCTTCTTCCATTCAGGCCAAAAGTTTTGATGCCTGTAGCAAGCCAATACAACTAAAGTATAAGGCTCCAGGCATTTGGTCTACTCGCTGACAGAAACATGAGTCCACCCTAGCTGAGGAGTGAATCCTTTGGAGAAAATGAACTCACTGACACAGTCTGACAGATTAAGGTAAATGCCAACACAGGACGGAGGGCAGAGCCAGCCATGGATTTGAGGATGGATTCTAGCTGCCTGTTAGCATCGTCTAACAAGCATCAAACACTTCTTCCACCTGACCAGTGGTGTTCCTGTTAAGCTGAGACATGGGTTGAAACATGGTAGGTAGAGACCACCGTCTAACAAATTACACTTAGGTGGGACTCAGGAACCCCCAAGGTGCTTCCAGCCCACCTAAAGGGATTCTTCAAAACGGGGCATAAAGAAGGTCTTTGCAGCAGTAGGAACTCAAAATGACTCAAGCCTGGAGACAACTGGCTGCTACTCCAAATGCAGAGTAATATGCACTTCATCAATATGGTCCGGTACAACTCCCAGAAACTTTTAGGTGAAAGCAGACTACAATCTCTAAAAAGCTACTCTTAAGAAATAAATTGTTGAGACTCTGGATCACACTGGACTAGAGCTGGGTGATTTTTTTTTTATAAAAAACTAAATTCACGATTCGAATCAAGTTTTTTTTGTTTTTTTTTATTGACACCGCACCGGTCCTGAGGAGCTGCGGGCAGGAGTTTTAAGGCGAGGCCGCGGCTTCGGCCTAGTCCGCGCCGTCCGGCCTCGTGGACTAGGCCGAAGCCGCGGCCTCACCTAAAAACTCCTGCCCGCAGCTCCTCAGGACCGGCGCTGTCACCGCCGTTCCTGGTGAAAAAAAAAAAAATTGATTTGCTGAAAATTTGAATCGATTTGACCTCTCAACTCGATTCAAATCGATTTTTTCCCCAGCCATACACTGGACCACTGATCCAAGTCTTCTGGGGGATCAGAGATAAGACTTTGTAGGGCATGGCACTAGAGTGCTTTGACCGCCTCTGCTGTCAATGTGTGTGAGTGCACATGGTTAAAAAGTCCTGAATGGACATGGAGGCCCATGAGGACAGGGGACTCAGCCCCACCTGATGGAGCTGAAGAGGACCCTTTTTTCAATTGGGGTGCCAGGTTCTAGATTACAGATGCTGGTTCCATCAGATGATTCTGAATAAATGCTGCCAGAACTGTTAGGAAAGTATCGACTGGGGTCACCTACATCAGAGGGGATGCCCCCTGTGCAGTTCTGTGCAGACATGTTGCGGCCACGTAGCGCAATGCAACTTGGCCCAATGTGGAAGGCAAGGCCTTAGTTGCTCTCAAAAACCAAAGCAGCTTTGCTGATGTCAGATGGCTAGAGGTGACCAGGTCAATGTAGGCGGGCACTGGTAATGAACTGGAGCCTGAAGTTTCAAAAGGTGTTTTCAAGCAACTGTGGATGGTGCTTCCTCTATGCTGAATGGCAGAAAAGAGTGCTGAATACGCATGCACAACACTCCAAATCAATTGCCGAGAAAGGTGATTCTTAGAAATTATGACTTTAAACCAAAGACTGTTGCCATGGCTTCAAAAAATTGAAATCTGAGTGTATGCAGACATTTATAACCAATTTCATATAAAAAGTGGTATCACTGTAAATATATTATTAATGTTACTGTTTAGTCTGCAGACTCCCCTGGGTTATGGTTTTCCTGAAAGTAGACCTTTGGAAGTGGTGCCATTCACCACACCCATTATGAAAATATTATATACAATAGTGATACAAAGAAGTAAAACTTACAGAAGATAAAGCAGCCATATCCTCCTTTTTCTTTTTTTCTCCAGACAGTGCCTCATTCTGTATATTCTGTTTAACAAAACAGTATTAAAAAAACACGACACTCATTTTGAAAAATTAGGAAACAAATCGAAAACAAATTTTATTCTAAACTGTGCCTTATTTTAACACACTATTTTAAAGTGTGCTTATTGTAAAAGTACACATGCATAAGTTAAAGATGATAGATTAGCCACTTCCATATATATGACATCCAATAAATCTGGGGGTGAAATAATTTCTGTCTCAGCAAGTTCTGACTGCAGATAAAGCACAAAATCAGACTCACATTTTTTCCCCACTGAGTGAAATTATGATATTGGCTTCTATTCACCCCATCACTTGAACCATTGCTCATACCATCTGATAATTTAATGCTCTTCTACTGGTATATATGACATGATTACTAGTGTTCACAGTAGTGGGTTCAAAGACAGAACTAGGATGAACCACTATGCTTATGGGAGAGGTTTTGGGCTTTTAAAACATCAAACCTGAGAATGTCAATAAGCTATGCTGCTATTCCTAACACACGCTGTTGTTACACATACCTGTGTATAAGTAATGAAGGCATAGCACTGAGGTGTTAAATGCGAGCCTGAGAGTTTAACCTGTAGATAATAAAACGCTGTTAAGCTTTGTATTTTTTTTTAGTTATGAGAACAAATTAATTTTTTTTTTTTTTTAGTTATGAGAAAAAAAAAAACAAAAAAAAAAAACTTACCAACTTTTCCAAACGTGTAGGAACAGCCCCCATGTGATTAGTACAAACCTGCAAATACTGGACATAAGACAATATCAGACATGACGGCTTATTACTAGGTCTATCATAGTTAAAACAACAGGAATTTGCTTCCTGGAGTTTACGAAGAGGCAAAGGATCAGTAGGTATTCTGATATAATTGGGTTATACTGCTGCCCTCAGGAGTTTTGGACACTGGCAAACAAAAAAATAAATAAATAAACGTCAAGCCATCCCCTGTATAACCCCGCCTCTCCCCCGATTTGTGAGCAAGCAGTACATAAGAAGAAGAAGAACATAGAGAGATGGGACCTGTGCTCTTAGTGAATTCCATGAAACTGATTTTATGGCAAGTACAAAAAAACAGTAAGTGCGATAAGAACAAATAATGATGTATCTTTTTTTTTTTTAGGGACAAAGGATTGTAGTTATTCGGATATAATTGGGATGTTCAAAAAGCATGCCACCGAGGGGTGGGCAATGGTCACAGAGATCCAACAAGCTGGATGACAAATAGGGGTAGTAACTATGGAATTTACCACTAAGGAGGAAACACCAGAGACTCTGGTGATCCAGAAGAGGAGGAGGTTGGAGGTGCAGTTATAGGGTGGCTGGCATCTATTCCTTTTTTTTTTGTCAGTGTCAAACCTTTAAAGGCATTGGTAAAATATAATTAAATCAGAATAATTAGTCCAAATAAAGATATTGAAAGGAAAAAAGCAAGCTAAACAAAAAAAAACAAAAAAGAGTCCAAAAGGGTGGGTGATAAAAATAAGTCCAATAAATGCACTATCCATCACCGGAATGGTGTGTAATCACCAGTAATAAAAACCTCCACCTCATAGATTGGCCGTTTACCAGCTTCTACTGACCTCCTGCTACGAAAGGTCTCTCCCTCTTGTGGCTTCAAACCCAGCCAAGGCCTCTGTCCATTCAGGGGGATTAGGCTAAAAAGAACGGTACCCGCCACTCATGGGGAAACTCGATCACATTCAGACCCCAAAAGAGATAAAGTTTCCATAGTATAAAATCTTTTAATGGTAAAACAAAGGATTGCATGTACAAGATGTAGAATAAAACCACGCATGAATATAAGCCGGCCGGCTCTGTATAGCAACCTGTCCTTGTGCAAATGCGGTGACGTTATGCTATGGAAGCTTTATCTCTTTTGGGGTCTGTATATGATTGAGTTTCCCCATGAGTGGCGGGTACCGTTCTTTTCAGCCTAATCCTCCTGAATAGACAGAGGCCTTGGCTGGGTTTAAAGCCACATGCGGGAGAGACCTTCCGTAACAGGGAGGTCAATAGGAGCTGGTAAGTGGCCAATCTATGAGGTGGAGGTTATTTTACTGGTGATTACATACCATTCTGGTGATGGATAGTGCATTTTTGTTATTTATTGCACTTCTTTTTGTCACCCTTTGGACTCTTTTTTTGTTGTTTTTTCTTTCAATATTATAGTGCAACTTTATTTGGACTATAAGATTTGTGTTGTGCATGTCTCACAGAAAAGTTGCTGCTGCATGGTCACATATTTTTATGTTATATGATTTGCATTCTGGGACAGCGCGGTTTTACCCACATTTTTTATCCTAATAATTAGATCCAGTGTCCCCTAATAAACAAGGAAGAAAACATTTAATTCACGTCAGGATACAACAATCTTACATATATTCAGGTGCATTTGTTATGGGTTTTTACTTCCACTAGGACGACTCACATATTTGAGAAGGGCAGTCAAAGTTGTGTACATCTTAGTGAGTTCTTTCAATAAAGTGTCTATACAGCTTCCAGTTGGCAAGGCAGTCTGGATCAGTTCATGGCAGGCAGTCAGTAATGTACCCAGCTGCAGAATAACAGCCTTTTCCATAGGTTCTCTAGAATTTGTAGCTTGAGTGTCATTGTCATCTGAAAAAAATAAAATAAAAATAATGCATTTAAGGTTTAACAATAATTTGGTGCGGTCTATTTACATGTTCCCAGGTCCTGGTTATCTTTATATAAATAGTTTATTACTTAAAGGCTAAGTTCACCTTTAGAACATTGTACACCAATATTTAGGGTGTAACATGTTCCAAGCTTCTGCTCCCCTCTCCCCCTATGATAGTGAGTGGGGGTTCTTCTACTCTGCCTGCACAGCCATGCATTAATGCATAGAAATCTGTGGATGAATAAACTACAAGTCCCATCTTCCACCGCAGCAGATGGCTTGAAGTTCTCAATGGACTAGGGTTGTGCTGATCAATGCACTCGTAGTCCATTTACACTTTCTTGCGCTTTCTACCTGAAAGCCCATACAGAGGTATGAGCAGAAAGCTGGAGGAAGAGTGTGCAGGAGCCTGGCATTGCACCTGCAATCAGTGGGTGCAATGCATTGCAGGAGCCTGCAGGAAAAAACAAGTGCGCTTTTTTCCTACAAAAATATGTGCATTTATTATTTTTTCCTAAAAGGTGAACTCATCCTTTAACATCTCATAAAGCACAATAAATGTTCTCCAATAGTGATTGACTGTCTACTCAGGGCTGGTTCATAAAGCTGGCCATATACAGAGCAAATTTCAGCCTGTTCCTGATTCATATCCCTCAAATAAACCAAAGCAGCCAGTCAGAAAATTGTCAGCCGAACAGCAGCTGCATCTAAATCAGATGTTAACCAGGAAAAACAGCCGCAGCAGATTTATCCGTCCACGTTGTAGAGCATGGATAGAGGAATGTGTTAGATTCATATGAAATCTATGTGTGTATTATCAGCTTAAAGGAGAAGTCAAGCCAAAGCTCATGTGGCTGGGCTTCTATGGATCACAGGAGTGCAATTCGTTTTGCACTACTGTGACCCATTTTCAGCAGAGAGCGGACTGAACGTCACAGAAATCAGTCCAGCGTGCCGCTGAGAGCCTGAGACGGCCGCTCCCTGTCCCTCCACAGCTCAGTGCTCCAGTGAGCGAGGAAGGAACAGAGCGGAGAGCTGCTGATTGACAGTCAGCGGCTCTCTGCTTGGGGAGCTGTGAGAACCAAGCCATCGCGGTGTTAGATTGCTCGGTTCTTATTGTAGAAGCGTCAGGGGGACAGATGCTGCATCCACTGAGGTAAGTATGAAACTGCAAAAAAAAAAAAAAATTCCCTCACTTCTCTTTTAAGTCTGCTAATCAGGTCCTTTAAGATCTACAGCCTTTTCTTTCTAGCTGTGGCATTTCAATGATCACCACCTCGCCTCTCCAGTGAAGCCTGCTAGAAAGGCCGTTAACCTATTCTATACCATGCTCACCCACATTCTGTCAGACATTTCTTAGACAAGACAAGTAAAGACGATGTACCAAAGCCAGTGAGAAGAAAACTGAAGTAGTTGCCAAAAGCAACTATTTTGTAACTGCCAAATGTACAGTATCTTGTATTCTTTGCTAAATTCTGTGTTTAATACATGTAACAAAGCACAGATTAACTGTAAATTGTCATTTTAAAATGTTCTAGATTTGTAAGGCTCGGGTATCAGTCATATGGTACAGCCATGCGAGGCTTTGTGGAAAAAGGTTGGAGAATTGCTGCTGTAGATATCTGCTTTATTCTTGCTTCATATTCCTTTGGACCAGTCTTTGTAAATCAGCCACATTGGTTGGGACTGATGAAGTATACTGAAAAGCCCACTAAAGCATCCATCCATGTTATAGCGGAGCTCCACCCAAAAGGTGAAGCTCTGCTTGTTTACCCACCCCCTTCACTGCCACATTTGGCACCTTTCGGGGGGGGGGGGGGGGGGGGGGAGCGGGTACCTGGTTTTGACAGGTACAAGTTCCCAATTCCGGCTGACTTCGCCACAGCAAACTCCGGTTTCCCTTAGCTGAGATGGCGGCAGCACCCGAGAACCGATTGAAAAATCAGCTCAGGTGAAGACACTGCTGGATTTGTGGACAGGTAAGTGTCCTAATATTAAAAGTCAGCAGCTACAGTATTAGTAGCTGCTGACTTATTTTTTTCTGAAGGAGCCTGGAGCTCCGCTTTAAACAAAGTTTGGACAAATTTCCTGCTGCTGGCTATTGTATTCTGACAGCTGGCACCTGCGGCTGTCAGAATAGTGACTACAATCACTGTTCGCCCAACTTTTTTTATGAATGAAATTCAAGCCATGTATGGCCAGCACGACAGTGTATTTTCTCCACTAACAGGTATGTCAAAGCTCATTAGTCACTGAATAAAGTTGAAAAACGTGCAGCGTTACGAAGCCTTGAGAAGCAGACTAGTTAGGGTGAAAGACAAATGCCTGGGGAGAGAGAGGTGTGACAGATTGTCCCTGGCAGAGTGAAAAAAGGCATTTCTCACTACTCCTATTTAAAAGTTTCTGCTCTCAGCATAGAATAAAATACACAGAACACACTGCTAGCTCTAGGTAGACGGTGCACTCACCATTTTTCTTCTCTGAACCAGTCTGCGTTTTCAGTTTTGCAATTAACCATTCCACTTCATCCAAAACTTTTGCAGCTTGACCTAGAACTAAAAGCTATACAAAGAAAAAATGGTATGAAAAATTCGAAGACTGATTTTATACAATGTGTACTATGTGTAAAAATTCTTAAAAAGATGGATGCACCCAAAAGTGATATGGTCATTGTGACCATCATTGCGTTACTCAGCTTTAGTCCAAGTAACACTATTTAAGGAAATGCAACAAGAAATATTTTCCACCTAACTCCGAAATGGGTGGAGGTGTTGGCCAGATTAAGAAACTGCTCAAAACCTTGCTGGTACTTTAGTTATGAGTATCTTCTAGCATTACACTAGAATTGCACTCACTGTACCATCACATTTTAGTCAGCAAATGAAGTGAAGTCAAGCTATGAATATAAGTGGTTGTGCCATACATTATTATGTAGCACTAGAAGTATCGTTAACGGATAAGTTCACCTTTTGTAACATACAAAAGAAATTTAGTTAATATGTTACACCCATATTCAGGGTGTAACATGTAACATGTTACTGCAGCACCGGCCCCCCGATCCCCTTTTGTGACAGCGAGCGGGGGATTTTCTTGCCCCCACCAGCTGTCTTAATTTGACAAAAAACGCGGCCGCGTGGGACTCCGCCTTCCCACATCATTCAGTCACAGAGTTCTGTGAATGTGAAAACTACAAGTACCGACAGGCTTTGTGGCTGTCAGGTTCTAGTTCTCAGTTACCAGGGCGCTGTTGGGCTCTCTAGGTAGTTCATTCATTCTTCCTGGCAGTGTGTAACTGCCTGCCCATACGAGGTACCAGCAGACAGCTTACACAGAATGTGTACATATGGATAAGCCTGCTTAATGTTACTTGGTTACCATTTGTTTTTTAATGATTTTTGGCGGGATTTGACGTCATGACGTCACAGGGTTGGGTTTTACCATTTTTTTTTCAGTTTTTGCATGTTCTGATTGGTGGCTGATGTATATTCTGCTTTGACACTGTTACACTTTATCACATGCCTGACAAAGGGGCCCTGCGCGGCTCCGAAACATTGCACTTATCTCTGTGATGTGATCTCTCTCAATAAAGAAACCTTTGGACGGCGATTGTTTATCCATGGTGTGCTGGCGAATATGTACACTTGCTTGATGTTTCCAGGGCCCAGCTGGTAATCGCTGCAGAACCCACCATTTATATGAGCCTTATTTGCCAGGAATGTATGTGATAGGAATATTGACAAGACAAGCTTACACAGAATGTCTGCAAGAGCCCTGCATTAAACCTGCGATCTGCTGATCATGGGTGCAATGCTTTGCAGGCTGATAGTAAAAAAAATAAAAATGCACTTTTTTTTTTTTTTACAAAAGGGTGAACTTATCCCTTAATGAAATGATGAACATTCATTGATCAGATACTCACAGTGATCGTAGGAGCTGCAGTCTTTACATTAACAATGCGGAAGTGTGATGGTTTCTCTACTTCAATGTCCTATAGGAGAGAAAATACTTGAGTAAATAATCTTGAAATCATGCAGAACAAATAATATATGAAATATAGCTTATATGATAGCAAACATTTTTCATCAATCCTATGGTTGTTCAACCTCCTGTAGGTCCAGAATACTTGACATTAAAGTGAAGTTCCGAGGCACCACCTAACTAATCTTTAAAATTCTCCCTCCCCTCCTAATACCTATTTTAACTGACCTGTGTAGGAGATATCTGTATACTTACCTACAGGGCTGTGAAAAAGTATTTGCCCCCCCCCCCCCTTCCTGATTTTTTTGTTTTACATATTTCTCACACTTAAATGATTTAGATCATCAAATTTTAATATTACACAAAGATAACCCAAGTAGATCCAAGATGCAGTTTTAAATTATTATTTAATTTATTAAGGGAAAAAAAGGTGTTCAAAACTGCCTGGCCCCATGTGAAAAAGTAATTGCCCCCTGCCATGCTGAATCATGAATGAACTGTGATTAACCACAATTGTTTGTAAAGCCGAGTTAAATTTCACTTGTCACACCCAGGCCTTATTACTGCCAGACCTGTTGAATCAAGAAATCACATAAATAGAAGCTGTCTGACAAAGTGAAGCACGCTAATAGATCACAAAAAGCCACACATCAATCCACAATCTAAAAAAATTCAAGAACAGATTAGTAACAAAGTAATGTACATGTATCGGTCTAGGGAGGGTTTCAAAGCCATTTCTAAGGCTTTGGAACTCCAGTGAACGGGGAGAGCCATTGTCCACAAATGGAGATATCTTGGAACAGTGGTGAACCTTCCCAGGAGTGGCCGGCCTACAAAAATTACTCCAAGAGCATGACGACGACTCATCCAGGAGGTCATAAAAGAACCCAAGAAAACATCTAAAGAACTGCCGGCCTCACTTGCCTTAGGTAAGATCAGTGTTCATGATTCAACAATATAAAGAGACTGGGCAAAAATGGCATCCTATGAGAGTTTCAAGGCGAAAGCCACTGCTGACCAAAAAGAACACAAGGGCTCATCTCACATTTACCAAAAAACATTTTGACTTTTAGGCAAATATTCTGTGGACTGAGGAGACAAAAATTTTACTTTTTGGAAGGTGTGCGTCCCGTTACATTACATCTGGTATAAAACGAATACAGCATTTCATAACAAGGTCATACCAACAGTCAGACATGATGGCGGTAGCCTGATGGTCTGGGGCTGCTTTGCAGCTTCAGCACCTGGACGATTTACCATAATTAATGGTACCATGAATTCTGAGCTCTACCAGAAAATCCTAAAGGAGAAAGCCCGGCCATCAGTTCCTGACCTCAAGCTCAAGTGCACTTGGGTTATGCAGCAAGACAATGATCCGAAACACAACAGCAAGTCCACCTCCAAATGGTTCAAACAAAGCAAAATTTAGGTTTTGAAGTGGCCTAGTCAAAGCCCAGACTTAAATCCAATTGAGATGCTGTATCATGACTATACACAGGCCAGTCATGCTGGAAAACCCTCCAATGTGGCCAAATTAAAACAGTTCTGCAAAGAAGAGAGAGTGGGCCAAAATTGCTCCACAGCGATGTCAAACACTCATTGCCAGTTATAGCAAACGCTTGATTCCAGTTGTTGCCGCCAAGGGTGGCACAACCAATTATTAGGTTTAATGGGGCAATTACTTTTTCACATAAAGCCAGGCAGGTTTGGACAACTTTTTTCCCTTAATAAATGAAACCATAATTTTAAAACGGCATTTTGTATTTACTCGGGTTATCTTTGTGTAATAATAAAATTTGTTTGATGATCTGAGTCATTTAAGTGTGACAAATATGCAAAAAATAAAAAATCAGAAAGGGGGCAAATAATTTTTCACAGCATTGTATTTTCAAGTCGCTCTGGTCATGTGATCAGTCTCCCCTGTGCCAGCCAGCGTGGCTGCAGGGGAGAGAAGAGAAGAGAGCACTGACAATAGATGAGCCATTGAAGATTATGGGTGACAGCACCCATAATCACCGCACCGCTCCAGGCTTTACTAGCTATTGTTGGAGCGCTTTTTTCTTTCCTCTGAAGCTGCCACAGGGGAGATCACATGACTGGATCTTAGTGGCCCTGAAAATACATAAGTATATAGAGTTTTCTTACACAGATTAGTCAGGATAGATGGTAGGATGGAGGAGGAAGCTTTTTTAAAATTAGTCGGGTGGTGCCTGGAATTCCACTATATTAAATCTTAAACAGACCCATAAGAAAAACTCTTGCATCAATATAACCGTATTGAAAAAAAAAAAAAATCAAATCTGGAGTATATCCCTTTAAATAATAATTCATGAATCCCTTCCCGCCGAGCGTACGCAGATGTGCGTACTCGGCTTTCCGGGCTTATACCGGGATGATGCCCGCAGCTGCAGGCATCATCCCAGTACCGTTGTTTAGAGCCGGCGATCGGTTAGCCGAGTATAACAACTGATGCAGCTAAAAGCCGCTCGGCTGTTATACTGTAGGAGCGGGAGGGGACTCCCCCCCTTCCGCCGGTCTTATCGGGCCTCCCGTTCGATCGGGAGGCCCGGTGACCAATCGGCTGCCTCCGGCGGCTGGGGGCGGGCTGGAATGAAGCCGTGGGCGGCTTTGTTCCACCTCCTAATCGTAAACATGGAAGCGACGTCATGACGTCACTTCCCGTTTACTCGGCTGCCAATGGCGCCGGTATTAAAAAGATACACAGTATTCAGAATCGCCGTTTTCGGCGACCTGAATACTTTGAAGTGCAAAGGAGGGATCGGGGATCTTAGACCCCTGATCCCTCCATAAAGAGTACCTGTCACCACCTATTACTGTCACAAGGGATGTTTACATTCCTTGTGACAGCAATAAAAGTCATCAAAAATTTTTTTTTTTTAAACACAGTTTATAAATATATAAATAAAATAAATAAGAAAAAAATTTTTTTTTTTAAGTGCCCCCGTCCCCGCGAGCTCGCGCAGCAAAGAAAACGCAAACGGAAGTCGTGCCTGCATATGTAAACGGTGTTCAAATCACACATGTGAGGTATCGCCGCGATCGTCAGAGCGAGAGCAATAATTCTAGCACTAGACCTCCTCTGTAACTCTAACCTGATAACCGTAGAAAAAATTTAAAGCGTCGCCTATGGAAATTCTTAGGTACCGTAGTTTGTCGCCATTCCACGAGTGCGTGCAATTATAAAGCGTGACATGTTTGGTATCTATTTACTCGGCATAACATCATCTTTCACATTATACAAAAAAATTGGGGTAACTTTACTGTTTGGATTTTTTAAAATTCATGAAAGTGTCCCTTTTCCCAAAAATTTGCGTTTAAAACACTGCTGCACAAATACCGTGTTACATAAAATATTGCAACAATCGCCATTTTATTCTCTAGATTCTCGGCTAAAAAAAAAAAAAAAAAAAAAAAAAAGTGTAGCACATATAATAGTGGTAGTTCCAATTTTTTACGTCACACAATATTACCGCAATGTGAATTTTAGGGCAAACAAATGCAATAAATGACCCACATTTTTGGTAAAATATAAAAGAGGAGGTTGCACCGAGTAAATAGATACCCAACATGCCAAACCTGAAAGTTTTGTGCGCCCGTGAAATGGTGTCAAATTTCAGTACCCCCCCTATATTTTCTATAGGTGACCTTTCAAAAGCCCCCTATAGGTATCAGTGTAGCATTACGGAGGAGGTCTTGTGTTAGAATTATCGCTCTCATTCTGGCGTGCGCGGCTATATGCAACATGTGTATCACAATCAACGTTTTCACGCGTGTGTGTGTATATGTGGGGGTGGGGGCCTCAAAAAATGTTTTGGGGGGGTTATGTGCTTGGACCCCCAATGTCTCCTCTGTGCTCCACTAAATATTTTGCAATGCAGATCGGATTGCAAAACATTATCTCCCGGCTGAGCTAGCCAGGAACACGGGAGCTTGACCCAAAAGTGACGTCAGAGACGTCTCTTTCCGAGTCACAAGAAGAAGACATACGGCTGGCAGGAAGAGGTTAAGAGAACTGTTTATCAATTTTATATGAAAAGGAAGTAAACACAATATAGTATGGAAAGTTAGAGTTCTTTTCACCTGATCAATATCACCGAGGTGTCCATGTATGTCCTGACAGAGCTCTCTTAGTATGCTCACTGGACTCTTGAACAGAGAATGCATGTTAAACAGAAGAGTCATTGCACTTTTACAGAACTGGACATCCTCTGTAGAGACAAGAGAAGTCATGGTAAACGCATCAGTGTACAATTTGCTGAGAATTGAGATTTACATTCCTAGAGATCACATTTAATATGAGAAACATGTCGTAGAATAACTTTCCTACATCTGGGTGACACAATCTGGACTTGATGCTCTAGCCCAGTGTTATTCAATCTTTTTTCAGTCAAGGCACCTTTTAAAATTCTGCACAATATGCACAAAACTATTAGTTTTACATAACACATGAACATCCAGACATGTAGGACACCCAACGTTAGGGGTGATGTATTCCTCTAAAGCGAATACAGTACACCTTTGTACACTACAAACTAGAGATGAATGATTAATCACTAAGAATCGAGATAGCGATTTTTTTCCCCCTTGCGATCTTAAAGAATTTTCCCGATTATTTCTATGCAGAGAATTCTCTGCTCAAGCCCACAGCTGTCCAAAAAAAAAAAAAAAACCCAGGCATTCTGCCAAGTATCACAACATTCCTCAGCCGCTGAGCTAACTATAAACATTGTAGCGTTTTGTTCTTTAGATCAAAGGAATTAACTTAGGTCTGTAAATGAGGGAAGTTTAACCACTTATAGAGGTAAATGGGGAGAAAAAAAAAACAAACCCTGCAAGACAAAGGCATAATGAGCTAGTATGCATAGCATACTAGTTCATTATGATATACTTACCTTAGATCGAAGCCCCCGCAGCAGTCCTGGCACACCGCTTTGGCAAGGAACATGTCTCCCGGAGTTACTTCCGGTTATCGCGGGCTCCGGCGCTGTTATTGACGTTACTCCCAAGCATGCGCGCGTTTACAACCACTTTAGAGACTAAACCTTTTTCTGACACTTGTTAGTTTCAAGTTAAAACCATTATTTTTTTTATACATACAGGGCATTTTTTCAGCGGGAACGTGGGGGAACGCAGTTCCGGCATCTCCAGCACTGAATATATGTAATGGCAAGGGGTGCTGGGGTGGGCTGGAGGGTCTTTTATTGCTAGAGCGGATCTATTTTTGAGTGGTGGTCTATTGTTGCTGGTGGGTCAGTTATTGCGGACAGAGATCTACTATTGATGGAGGGGGTCTATTGTTGCTGGCTGCTGGATAGTCTATTGATGCTGGCTGCTGGGAGATATGTTGTTGCTGCTGGGTGGTATTTGTTTGTGGGGGTCCATTGTTGCTAGGGGGGTCTATTGTTTCTGAGTGAATCTTTTGTTGCTGGGGGGTGTCTATTGCTGCTGGCTGTGGGGAATCTATTTTACTACATTTCTTGCTATCATTAACAAATTTCATACAAATTACTTAGCACCACAAAGTTATACTTGGCTCTGTACTCTCTAAAAGGGGCAGTACTGAGAGGTGGGTAGGGTATGAAACCAAGCAAGGGTGCTCAGAGGTGGGTAGGGGGCAGAGATAAGAAGTGACTCAGAAGGATGCAGTTCCTGCACCTATTCTCTGAGAAAAAAAAAAAATATATAAATATATATATATATATATATATATATATATATATATATATATATATATATTCTTTTTTTAGCAGAGACTCTAGAGAATAAAACGGTGGTTGTTGCAATATTTTATATCACACTGTATTTGTGTTAGCCCAATTTTTTTGTATAATGTGAAAGATGATGTTACGCCGTGAGAGAATCGCGATCTTTACTCTAAGCAAAAAAAAATGTGATTCTCATTTTGGCCAGAATCGTGCAGCTCTAATACAAACTGTAACCCAACACACCCAACGTGGCATGCCTCCATCCCTATGATGCAGTGACACTTGAAGTGACATGCCTCATATAAAGTCCCATGACCATTGTTTCTTTTCTACACCTTTGTACAATGGTACTGAGTAGTATTCCAATGTTTCTCTCCCTCACTCAGCTAATGTGACCCCAGTGCTGGTGGAGAGGTGAAGGAGAGGGAAAACAAGGATGCTGTGTAGGTGCACAACATCCTTTTTATCAACTGATGACATCATTGGTTGTTACAACGCCCAGAAGGTTGTAATGGTGCACAATGAAAACCAGAGGCTTTGTGTAACTATAAAAGAGAAGGCTTGATCCACCCCTGGCTTGTATACAATTTTTGGGTGCAGACACCCTGGTTGAAAAAGGCTGCTCTCAACAAGCACAAAAAACAAAAAAAAAAAAAACTGTATATAGCCCATCCAAAGCCAATATGAGAATTGTAATAACATCCTCTGGAGATTGCTTAGGGTCAATGTCACAACCAAAAATACATTTCAGATATTGAAGATTGTTTTTACACAGTTTCCAGTTTTAATACGAGTCAGTCACTAGGCGCAGAAGCTTGCCAGCTACATTATACTTCAATATAATCACTGGTGGTGATGGAAAATGAACACTGCACGCGCACCATTAACATTTATAATAATTCTTACCATAACTGGTTTCTTTACAAATTTTGACAATCCATGAGAGAGTCTGCACATACTAGAAAACAAAAACATAATTCTATGTTACGGTCAATATTCAAAAGCCAAATAAAGCAAGTATATTTATGTTTGTTACATACAGCATTTATTTCATTCTTTTTCCCGGCACTAACAAATTACATGGTGCAAAAGTCACGGCCATCAGTACTAAATCAGCATCATATAAGCAAATTCTCTGACCTGCTGAGAAGAGGGCTCCAGAAATCGATACAGTATAGATAGGATGCTGACTAACAGCACAGCTTCTTTGCTATTAAATTCATCTTCCCCACAGTTAAGCTGGTTTGTAAGAGACCTCTGTGTAAAGAAAATACAACTTCTATTACAGTGAATATGTAAACACTAACAGTATTTCTAACATGTAACACCATCTTTAACAAAAGAAACCATCAAGAACATCCCTCCTGTGATGATCGCATAACAAACCCTTAGGCCTTTGGTCACATGAGGAAATAAAACTCACTGTGCTCAACCCAAGCATCCCATACAGGCTGATACAGACAAATGGAATCCAACAGCTGCACTCTGAAAAAATCATCCACTTTATTTAAAGTATAACACTGACAAAAAAAACACTGTGGGGCAAAGAACAAAGTTGACAAATTTTACGCTAACTAGCACTTAATCATGGTCATGAGTAAAAAACACGTTGACATTGTTCTC